>CAMZMU010000117.1:111716777-111903019 GCA_947311845.1 Poa pratensis
AAAATTTGAAGATTGATCGTCATCAAGTTCTGAAACTATCAGGAACTCTAAAGCTCACGAAGTCAGATGATCTTCCAGGTGCGAGTCAAGGCCAAACAGTTACAATTATAAGCGCGAAACAAGGAAAAGCACGGCCTAGAGCATTCAAGATCAAAAGTACTATTGTAGTTCAGGCCATGCTTGGGGGCTAATGTCGGGGGAATACTTTCTGGATTAACCCGGCCCAGTGCGACTTAACTTACTCGCACGGACGAAGGCCCACTTGGGAGCAAGCCCAATATTGAACGCCATAGGGGAAAGATCTAGAAGACATATCCCGGAGGACGTGAAGACCAAGTAGTCTAGAGTAGGCCTCTGTGGATATTCCTTATGGGGTAGTTTTCCTTTTGTAACCTAGCGAGCCTCTGTGTATATAAAGAGGACTCGCAGGACTTAGAGCGGGTCAAGCTATCAAGCCCCAAACCCTAGCTCATACGGCGAGTTCCAGATCGGATCGCCTCCATTGTAACACCTCGATTATCATATCAATACCAATCTAGGGTTGCAGAAGTAGTCTTTTACCTCACATTGTGGGGGCCGAACCGGGTAAATCTGTGTTGATCTTTGTTCCTGCGATCCCAAGCTCGGAGATGCTTGACCGCGTAATTCCAACACCTATGAAAGTCATGTATGACACCTGACATGACATACCCACTGACAGAGGTGCTTGCGGAAGATGCGGAGCACGTCGAGGCCGTCGTGGAGTGATGAAGTGGAACACACGTTCGCTGGGAAACCCAAGAGGAAGGTATGATGTAGCACAGCAGCGAAGTTTTCCCTTGATTACAAAACCAAGTTTGTCAATCTAGTAGAATTGAAGAGTTTCAGAAAGGGTCAGCGGCGCCTTGCCCAATCACTGACGTGGACCTGCACACACACAATCAAAATACTTTGCCCAACGAAACAGGAAGGTTGTCAATCTCCCCGGCTGTCGTGGTGGGATCACGGCAGATGCCATAGGTATGGCTAAGATGGGGCCGAATGGTCGTTGGGGGAATCCGGGGAGGGTTTATGCACTCAAGAAGTGCACACGCAAGAACACGCAAGAACACGAACAAAGAACCAAGAAAGCAAGAACACAAAACACACCACGATGTACCCTGCTTCGGGGCCCTCTTGCGGAGGTAACACCCCTACTGCAGCACTATCCTAGTCAGTGTATAGCTCAAAGTGACAAGTACAAGCTGCTCCTCGAGCTGTATGATGATACAATGGTGAGAACTCGTGGTGGAAGATGATGCTACAAAGAGAGGAAAAGGCAGTCCGAGCCTGAACCGAGGTCTCTCCGAGGTTCCGAGCTTCCTCTCTCTCTCTCTTTATCTTGATCCTATCGTCCGTCCCTCAGCAGGAGGGGTGAAGCCCACTATATAGGCCAGCCGGGTTACCATTGTGCCCCTCGCAGAACACTGTTGCCATGCCTCTGCAACGGTCACCACCGTACCACCGTACCTCGGTCGGGGACAAGACGTGGCTTGCCCATCTCCTGTAGCCTACGGCAGAGCTAGCATGTCCCCTCTGACCGAGACAGGACGTGGCCTGGCAGAGCTACCTCGTAGCCTTTACCCAGACCTCGCGTGGTCAGCGGTCGGAGACGTGCAGGCCCGCCGAACCCGGAGCACGCCTCTGCCATGCTCCTTGACAGACGCTCCCGTGTCAGGCGCTCTAGTACCCGGCTGGAAGTGACAGGAGCATTGACTCCGGCCCGACCTACAGCCCACCCTCGGTTAGCTCGGCACGGATGTCGGCCGTACCTTGGGTCTTGCGCTTAATATCTTTTACTAGCTCGGATCTTACTTCCTTCCCAGCTTCTCCTGCACCCACAACGCAAACCACCGCACTGAGGTAGTTAGGTCGGCAGAACATAGCTCGGACTGTGAACCTCGGCCCTGGCCACTAGTATACCTCGGACCCCTCTGGGCCAAATAGGTCGGCCTGTATTCTCCAGGTCAAGATGAAGCTCGGACCTTCCCAGGCCCAAACAGGTCGGCCCTTTCCGTACCTCGGCACAACTTGGAACACCACCTTATGCCAAGCCTTGACCCTACCCGGGGATACTCCCCGACATTAGTCCCCGAAGCTGGTGCGGTCCTACGACCTCGGAAGGAGGGCCGTAGCAGGTTCAAAACAAGCCTTACACCACCTCCTAAACCGACCTCCAACATAGTCATGCCGAGGTACCTCCCATACACCACCATCCAATCCGAGGTAGATATGCGAACTGAACTCTCCGAGCTATCTGACTCAGCACCAACTTGCCTCAAGATTTTCCGAGGTACGTGGCGAAGAATCTCTGCCCGGGCTTCGGAATCCGGACCTCTGCCAAGCAGATTCTGACCACACGCCGCCCTCGTCAGCCGGACCCACCGAACAGCGCACCTGCGCACTCAAGTACTTGACCGCCCACGACCCCTCGATTTTGTGCTGACCAGCGCAGGAAATCCGGGGTGGGCGGTTGCCACTCTGCGGCCCACGATGTGGCCGATCGTGCGGCCGCAGACCGCGTAACCGTGCGCCCACTCGCACACGATCCCGCGCCTCCCGATAACCGCGCGGTAGTGGCGCAGTTAATGCGGGCAGTTACCGCGCGGCTATAAGTAGGGCCCCACGGGTAACTTCGCCATCTTCTTCCTCCTTCACTCGCCCTCTCGCCTCCATCGCCACCAGTGCCGCCGCTTCCGGTTGAGAAGAAACACGTTCCCGCCGCCGCCGACGAGCAGCTCCTTCGTCGCCGCTGCGACCGCGTCACCGGCGCCGCCCTTCAGCACCTCGTTTTCACGGTATGTACTCCCTTTCCTGATACCCTAGGCATTGCCCTAGGTTTCTTCCTCTTTGCGCTGTGGTTCTTCATATGTTCTTGAATAAAACTCTATTTACCTCCTCCGGTAGATCTTACTTGCATACTTTTTTGGGTAGTAGCGAGTTTCATACCTCGGATAGATGCTCGCCTAGCATAGATATGCCTCTATGTATATTAGATAGCCGTCCAACTCCTCCTGAGTTAGCCAGATATAGCCTTAGATTCCAGATTCACTTTTTCTTTGCTAAACTTCTGTGCACTCTTCTGCAGATTGATTCTGCCGAGATGTCTCCTCCTGAGACTTCGGAACAAACCGAGGTTCCAGACCTCGAACTGGAGGTCGGAGAACGAGCCGGCTGGGAAGGTTCGGATGTAACTCCGGACGAAATCCAGTGGCTCAGGGCGACTCGGCGGATTCCCGCCGGGGTAGAGTGTCGCCTGCCAGAGGGCGAACTCGAGCCTCAAGTCAAGGAAGGGGAACGGGTGGTCTTCGTCGCGCACTTCCAGCGCGGCTTCGGACTGCCCGTTAGCGATTTCTTCCGGAGCTTCCTCGACAAGTTCGACTCCAGGTTCATCACCTCCCCGCCAACGCCATCACCACTCTCTCCTGCATCGTTTCCTTCTCTGAGGGATACCTCGGCCTCAAAGCCACGGTAGACCTCTTTTCTCGCTACTTCCAACTTAAGCGGCAAGTGATCCCGGATCCGAAAAACAAGGATCTGCCCAAGCTACTAACCGCCTGCGGAGCAGCCATCATAGCTCCTCGCCGAAACTCCATCTTCCCACGTATCGCTACTCCGGACACCGTTCGCAAGTGGCTCCGGACGTGGTTTTACGTGAAGAACTCCGGCGAAGAGGACTTCCTCAATCTGCCGGTGTTTAACCTCAGCCCTCCTACCGAACCGCTCAACTGGGACTACACTCCCCCTCTCACCAGCGAAATCAAGTCCATCCATGGGTATGTTGCGAAATGGCAGGACCCGGAGGACCCTGCGAACGACGGGAAAGTCCTGACGGCTGACGATCTGGCCTGCACATTTGTGAAGCGCAGGGTCTCCCCTCTCCAGGCGAGGACTCACAAGATCTGCCACATGAGCGGTCTTTATGATCCAACCCGCCATACGCATTTGCACTGGACAACGCCGCGTAGCTCGGCGAGTCCGAGCTATCACCAAGTCCAAGATCTCTGACGCTTGGACATGGGGAAGGGAACCCCACTACAGGACCAAGCCACCAAAACAGGTACGCTGTTCCGACGTTTTCTTCGGTACTCCTTTACCACCGAGGTCTTGCTACCGACGTTCATCTTGACCATTTTCTTCCTAACTCCTTTTCATATGTCTGCCATATAGCTGTTCTCCCGCCAGACCGCCGAGGATGGAGTCCATCCTGCGGACCACTTCGGCAAGGATCTTCCTGTCGAGGACCCACCATCCAACGAGGACCCTGACAACGAGGATTACATGCCCATTGCCTCGGCCCGCGTCACCACCGCGGGTAAGCCTCAAGCACAAGCTTCAGTTCAAGAGATTTCGGATGACGAGGAGGGATTTCTCGTCATGGAACCAATAAACGCGGTACCTATCTCCTGCCTTCCTCACCTTCCGAACTTTACTCCAGCAACCAGCCGGAAACGCGCTGTGCCGCAACTTCGGCCGCCGAACCATCCGCCACTGGAGCCTCCGGACCCACTGCGGCTCCGGTCAAGAGACGTCGGCTGAAGAAGTCCGGAAATCCTCCTCATGCCCGAGGGGGCAAGAAGTTTCCTACTTCGGATGGGTAATGCTTTGCTTCTATAGCCAACAAAGTTTGTTGCTTAAACTTATCACCTCGGTACTAACACTTGACCATCTTCCTTCGTTGCAGTGACCCATAGAAGTGGATCAGGAGGTATCCTCCATGACTGCACCCGTTGGTGCCTCTGAAGCCACGACCACCCCGACGAACTCTCGCCCCGTATCTCCTCCACCGAGGTCTGGCCCGGCCTTGGAGAAATCTGCCCCCACCCGAGGCCAGAGTTCTCCGCGTCCTCAAACGGGTGCGGGGACCAATCGCGCCAGCACTCCGGCTACCGCCTTGCCGGAGCCTCGACTCTCCCCCCGCAGCCAGACTGCCCGCAACCAACAACAGCAACAGCAGAAGCTTCAGCAGAAGCAACAGCCCAAGCAGCAGCCCAAGCAGCAGCCCCAAAAACCAGTTCGCCAGACTACCTTGCCGTTGGAGAAAGGCAAGGAGAAAGAGAAAGAGATGGTGAAGTCTAAGGTCACCCCCAAACCAACATCTGGGTCTGGCACCCTGACTATCTCTTCTCCTCAAGGATGCAACCGAGGTCTCCTCCCCGGTGACACGCCGAATTCCTCCATTTGCCGCACCCGTTGATGAGACTGCTCCTCCGGCCGACGAATATGCTCGGAGGACATCTCTTATACTGGATAACCGGCCTGCTTCAAGCTCCGAGGCTGCTCAAGCCTTGGAGGCCTCGGTTAGGGGCATCGAGCAGGGCGGACCGTGGGGATATCCTCCTCTGCGCACTGACAGTGACAGAGCCTCGGCTCCTTGGAACACTACAACGCAGACTGGAATTCTGCAGACGAGGTCTCCTCGGCCTCCCTAGCTGCTCCGGTAGGTGAGCACCCTGCGGGAAACAGCGCCTGCGGCCGAAGCGTCACGACCTACAAGTCGCTGCCCTGCGTGCTGCTCAAAACATCGACGTAAGTCCTATTCTCTTTACTTTCATGCAGTATCTCATCTAATATCCACCATTCCCAGTCCCCGAGATTCGAGGTAAACTATTGACGCTCCGCCGGAGTTAAAATTGTTTGGCTTGAATCTCAAACCATTTTACCTTACTTTATCATGCACCTCGGGTACGAGTCCCCGAGACTCCTGTCGAGGCATACCCCGGCAACATTTTTCCAATGATTTGACTCCGAGTCCCCGAGACTCTTGTCGAGGTATAGCCTTTCTAACCGAGCTATGTTTTTCTTCCTTGCAGAATACTATGAACGTCCGCACGGACATCTTCCATACCCTCCTGTTTGACCACAAGAAACTCCACGACGAGCACAAGGCCGTCCTTGCAGAAAAGAACTCTTTGGACGAAAAGCTCCAACTAGAGAAAGCCGAAGTAGCTCGTCTGGTAAAGGAACTGAAGCGCATCACCGAGCTGCGGACGTCGGAAACAGAGCAGCTGCAGGCGGAAAAGGCCAGTGTTGTTGAAACAGAGAAGAAACTTCGGGAGGATGCCGCCAAGGAACATGAGAATGCGCTCCAGTTAGCCGAGGCCCGCGCCACCTCGGCCACCGAGGCTTATGAAGCCCTTCAAGCTTCGGTTAACCAGCTCCTCCCGACGCTGGAACGTATCAACAAAGAAATGGACGGTAAGCTTCTTGCCCCCCTTATCCTTGCTTTGTCCTCAACAGTACTGGCTCTTTGCCGAACTGTTTCTTTCATTATTAACAGGCTATCTTCTGCAGAGCACTTCACCTACACCCAAGTTTCGGCTCGCAATATCACTGATCAGCACAGGAAGAGGCGTAGCGAGACGAACCCCGCCTGGACCATTGAGGACCACATCGTGGCCATCAAAGCTCGGATCCATCCCTTGAAAACCATTGGGTCCGAACTCCTTGATGCAGGTGTGTCTGCTTTCCGAGCCTTGTGGCCTCTTGCCGATGCTCCCAATACTACGCCTGAGCTCGCCGCCAAGCTTCGTGAAGCCGAACAAAGACTTCGAGAGTGGCGCTCATCCTCGGCTCGCGCTGGAGCTGATGCCGCTCTCAAATTCATCATGACTTGGTGCGAGAAGCTCGACCTCGAAAAGATGGACACTCTTCGCCGAAATTCGCCCTGGTCCACGGACCCAATTCTCATCCAGCGGCGCGAAAAGATGGCTTCCTTCTTCGCTGGATATGCCAACACCAAGAACTTGAGCGAGGGAGACACCTACTCCGACGCCGAAGATGACGAGCCAGAAGAGGATGAATACGAAACAGAATCCGACGTCGAAGCCGAGCAAGGTGACGATGGTGACACCCGCGAAGCAGAAACCGAGGCTTCTCCACAAGCTGGTGCCGAGGTTACTGCCGACGTTGCCAGCACCTCCCAGGCTACCTCGGCTGCTGCCGACGTAATTCCTGATGCCTCGACCTGAACTCTGTTACTATCATGCTTGGCCAAAAAACTTCATTAAATCCCCGGTATGCCGGGACGCAGATGTAATCAAACTTAAGTAGTTCCTTTTGCTACCTCTGTTACTATCATGCTTATCCGAACCATGCTTTTCTAAGCTTTACGTCGAATCCTTTTGAATGATTGCTCGAGTTTACTTTCGTGTTTACTATGTTTGGCATTCTTTGCTCTTGACTACCTTTTAGGCAGATGCCAGTCGAGTCACAAGATTGTTGTTCATAGCATACAGTACTTGGTAAAATTCCGAGGTATGTTTCAAAATCATCCGACATAAACGAAAGGTAAAGACAGGGGTTAGTAAACGACACATGCCGAACTATAATTTTGGACCGAGTCCCCGAGTTCATTTTCATGTCTCCCACGTTTTTTCCTCTTTGCTCTTGACTACCTTTTAGGCAGATGCCAGTCGAGTCACAAGATTAGTTTCATAGCACACATTACTTGAAGTTTGAGACGAGGTTCAAAATAGTTCGGCATATGAACAAAACTGACAAACAGAGATAAAACATAAGCACAAGAGCGAGGCAGTCCCCGAGCTTTTACCTCGGAGTGCCGACATTTTTATTAAGGATTAACCGAGGTACATACATTGCGCCTTTCATGAGTAGAAAGGTCGGAGTAGAGCTACGTTCCATGGTCGCCTGACCTCTGACTCGGGGTTGTCCAGCCCATCTTCCCTTGGTTCCTGCGCATCTATAAGATAGTAGGAATCATTGAGCAGAGCTCGGCTCACAACGAACGGTCCCTCCCATGGAGGTGACAACTTGTGCCGGCCTTTCTTGCGCTGCACCAACCTCAGCACCAAATCTCCCTCGTGAAACACACGAGGGTTGATACTCCGGCTATGATAACGTCGGAGACCTTGCTGGTAAATTGCTGACCGAGATGAGGCCAATTCTCTCGCTTCCTCAAGCAGATCTACTGCATCCTCCCGAGCCTCTTTTGCCTCGGCTTCAGTGTACATTGCCACTCTGGGCGCATCATACTCGATGTCAGTGGGTAGCATAGCTTCTGCCCCATAGACCATAAAAAATGGCGTATAGCCAGTCGATCGATTTGGCGTGGTCCTTAGACCCCACAGTACTGCTGGTATCTCATCTATCCAACACCCCGGCGTTTTCAGCAGTGGTTCAATGAGCCGAGCCTTGATGCCGGCCAACACTAGAGCATTTGATCTTTCCACCTGTCCATTAGACTCCGGGTGTGCCACCGAGGCTATGTCCAGCCGGATTCCCTTGTTCATGCAAAACCGAGCGAACTCTCCAACAGCAAAGTTAGTGCCGTTGTCCGAGATAATGCTATGGGGGTAGCCATATCGCAGAATAATCTCCTTCAAGAAAGTCACTGCTGAATGACCATCCAACTTCCGGATTGGTTTCACCTCGATCCACTTGGTGAATTTGTCCACCATCACCAATATGTGTGTCATGTTACCTCGGGCTGGTTTGAACTCTCCCACCATATCCAAACACCATACCGCAAACGGCCAAGTGATAGGAATTGTTTTGAGCGCCGAAGCCGGCATATGCGTTTGCTTGGCAAATCTTTGGCATCCTTCACATCTCCGGACTATGGCCTCTGCATCGCAAGAGCAGTGGGCCAATAGAACCCATGCCTAAACACCTTGGCACCAGAGCTCTTGTGCTGCAATGATGACCACATTCTCCTTGGTGGATCTCCAAAAGCATCTCCTTGCCTTCAGCTGGCTCAACACACCGTTGCAACACCTCGGTTACGCTTCTTTTATAGAGCTCCTTGTTGATGATGGTGTACGCCTTGGCCCTCCTTTGAATCCTCCTAGCCTCGGTTGTGTCACTTGGCGTGCTTCCCTCCGTTATGAACTTCATAATTTGCTCCGCCCACTCCGGCACCGGGTGCAAAGGAAAAAGTTCCTCATCCACCTCCATTGGCTCGGCCACCATAATCTCCTCCATTATTTCCTCCACCATCCTGCGACCAGTCCCCGAGTCTGGATGAGCAGTCCCCGAGGTTTGGTGTGCAGTCCCCGAGCTCTGCCACAGTCCCCGGGTCCGACCAAACGCATCCGACGTCTACCTCCATTGGAACAGGTCCGGGCTCTTGCTCCGCCGGATGAAAATAGATTCGGATTCAGGAGAAGGTTTGATTGAAGGAGTTCTCAAGTGATTCAGGGCTACCCCTGGTGGTACTGCCTCTTTTGATGAACCGAGCTTTGACAACACGTCGGCAGCATCATTTTCTGCCCGAGGTATATGCCTGTACTCACACCCTTCAAAGAACCCGGATATCTTTTGCACATGGAACCGATATAACGCCATGTTGGCATCCAGAGCATCCCAAGTTCCAGAAGATTGTTGCACCACCAGGTCGGAATCGCCGAAGCACTCTACACGCCGGATACCGATCTCCTTTGCCACCTTGAGGCCATGGATTAAGGCCTCATACTCCGCCACATTGTTTGATGCTGAGAAATGAATCTGCAGCACGTACTTCAGCTGATCTTGCTTTGGCGAGGTGAGGACTATACCAGCCCCCAGCCCGATCTTTGTTTTGGACCCATCAAAATGCATTTTCCAATAATTATAGTCCGGCCTGGGTGGCTCATACTGCATCTCGGCCCAATCACAAAAGAAGTCCGGCAACGCCTGGGATTTAATTGCGTCTCTTCTCTCGTAATGTGGTGCATATGGAGACACCTCAATCGCCCATTTGGCAACTCGGCCAGTTGCATCTTTGCACCCGATGATCTCCGAGATTGGAGCTTCGCACACCACCGTCATGGGATGCTCCTGGAAATAATGCTTCAACTTCTTGACCGCCAGGTAAACACCGTACGTCATCTTCTGGTAGTGAGGATAGTTCTGCTTCGAGGTAGAGATCACCTCGCTCAAGTAATACACCGGTCTCTGCACCGACCTGCCACCTTCTTCGCGCTCCACCACCACTGCCACACTTACAACTCGGTTTGTGGCCGCAATGTAAAGTAACATCGGCTCATTGTGCAATGGTGACGCTAACACCGGGGCAGTGGACAACATCTTTTTCAGCTCGCCAAACGCCACGTCGGCCTGCGGGGTCCATGTAAACCCGGTACTTTTCTTCATGAGCTGGTACAAAGGTAAGGCTTTTTCTCCTAGCCGAGCTACAAATCGGCTCAACGAGGCTAGGCACCCTGTGAACTTCTGCACATCTTTCAAACACTTCGGTAACTTCATGCTCTCAATAGCTCGGATTTTGGCCGGGTTAACCTCGATACCTCGGCTGGACACCAGGAATCCGAGCAACTTCCAGCCGGGACACCAAAGGTGCACTTGTCCGGGTTAAGCTTCAACCGATACTTTCTCAAATTCACAAATGTCTCCTCGAGGTCCTCGAGGAGAGTATTTTTCCTTAGTTTTGATGACATATCATCGACATACACTTGCACATTTTTGCCCATCTGAGAGTGCAGGCATTTCTGCATACACCTCTGATAAGTTGCCCCGGCATTTCTCAGACCAAAACACATGACACGATAGCAATACGCCCCATACGGGGTAATAAAAGCGGTCTTTATTTGATCCTTTGGGTTCAGTGGTATCTGGTGAAAACCAGAGTACGCATCGATGAAAGATAACAGTTCACAACCAGCAGTGGAATCGATCACCTGATCAATCCGAGGTAATGGAAATGGATCTTTTGGGCACGCCTTGTTGAGGTTAGTAAAGTCAATGCACATGCGCCACACCTTGACCACGGCTGGCTCGTCTTTCTTCTTTTCCACCAGGACCGGATTGGATATCCAGTCCGGATGCAGTACCTCCATTATGAACCCGGCTGCAAGCAACTTAGCCAGCTCGTCCAGCACCACTTGTCTCCGGTCGTCTGAGAGACGACGGGTCGGTTGCCTCACCGGTTTCACCTCTGGCCTAACAAATAAAGAGTGCTCTGCCAACTCCCTCGGAACACCTGGCAGGTCCTTAGCCGACCATGCAAAGATATCCCGATTCTCACGGAGGAAGTGACAGAGCTCGCCTTCCTATTTCTCGCCTAGCCCGGTCCCAATGATGGCCACATGCTCTGGGTGCTCCGGGTCAATGGGGATCTTCTTGGTCTCCTTGGGTACCTCGAACGCCGCAGTTGAGTCCGGGCTCATCAGTCCGGACAGGCCGAGCTGTGTTGACTGCGCCATTGCCACCACTTGATGCAGCTTCTTCTTCTCGGCTGCGATCACCAAAGACTCGGCTAGGTTAGATCCCGCCGAGGCACACTGAATTGCTCGCTTGTAGTCACCCGAGATGGATATGATCCCATTAGGCCCTGGCATTTTCATCTTCAGGTATGCAACATGGGTGGAAATCATGAACTTGGCCAAAGCCGGCCTTCCAAGCAGTGCATGGTATGCACTCTCCAAGTCCACCACCTCGAACTCGATACTCTCAACTCGGCAATTTTCCTTGGTTCCAAATGCTACATCCACCCATATCTTGCCCATGGGTGCACAGGAAACGCCGGGCACAATCCCATGAAAAGTACAACTGCTTGGCATCAACTGATTAGGCGAGATGCCCAATTTCACCATTGTGTCTCGGTACATGATGTTGATGGCACTGCCATTGTCCACCAGAACTCGGGTGAACCTCACATTGTTGGTAGGCCCACACAACGTTGGATCTACCACCAGGGCATACTTTCCAGGACTCGGCATGATCCGAGGTGTGTCCTTTCTGCTCCAAGTGATCTCCTGCTCAGACCAGTTCATATAGGTCGGCACCACCGGCATTACTGCATTCACCTCCATGGCACGCCTCTGCACGCTCTTCTTGTCAGTTGGCTCGGTCACAAAGACCACATAGCTCGCATGAACCTCTCTATAGTCATTTCCGGGGTATTCATACTGCTGACTTGGTCCGGCACCATTGTTGTTGTTATTACCTCGGACATTCACCACATTCACGGGTCTTGCTGCTGCAGGCCTCGGAAGAGGTGCAGTGGTTACCGGGGTAACATTTGCTCCGGACAGATTAGGGTGGGACCTCGGCTGAAATCTCTGAGGTGGTGGTCCTGTTCTGATTCCTCCGGCCCTTGCCCCCTCTTCTCTGATTCTGCGGTTCCAGCTGCACTGCCGGGTTGAATGGTTGGCTGGCTTGCGCGGGTCAGTCGTATGGTAACAGCACGGACCATCTATCATTGATTCATAGGTCATGGGTGGCTCCTGGTTCGGACTAAATGCCGGACCATTGATTTTTGGCCTCTGGACACCTCCAGCTCCGGGCTGATCCGGGTTCACCGCTGCAACTTGGTTGGAGGTATGGATAGTCCGGCTCCCTCCTCTTCTGTCCGAACTCCTGACGGTCATTACACCTTGGTCCGAGCCGGTTGTTTATTGGCTCCCTCCTTCTGTTACGTGCTCCTGCCTCTGCTGCTGGCTGCATCGGATCACCCAGGGCATAAGAATCTGCAACCCGGATGGTTTCTGCTAGGGATCTCGGCATATCTCTCTGGAGCCTCTGCCACAGCATGCTGCCATGTCGACAGCCATCTGCAAACCAGGAAATGGCCTGGGCCTCTACCACTCCTTCACAGGAATTCCGAACATTGCTCCACCGAGTTAAGAATTCTCGGTCAGTTTCATGATCATCTTGCTTACATGCCGCCAGGAGCTGAGGTCGGTTTGGCCTCTTGTATGTACTAGCAAAGTTGCTGTTAAACGCCAGCTCCAAGTCTATCCAGGAGTTGATACTATACTCCGGCAAATTATTCAGCCAGATCCGAGCTGGACCTTCCAACATGTGCGGGAGATACCGGACCGCCCATCGGCGATTGCCCCCCGCAATGTGCACCGAGGATACATAATCTGTCAGCCAATCTTGTGGCTTGGTGCTCCCATTGTATGGCTTGGTGTTCCGACCTAACTGGAACTGAGATACTGGTGGTGGTGGCTCCTTCATGATCCGAGGTCCAAAACATGCCGGACCAGGAGGGCCTTCCTCCTCCAGTTGCTCAGACAAGTAGAGTCTATCCAGCTTGTTACGGACATCGCCTGGAGCTAACATCCGACCTCCTATCCGAGGTCCCAACGCCCCATCCACTCTGTGGTATCCAGCTCGTGCCATGGCCGAGTCTCCATCATCATATCGGTCATCGCCTTGACCGACGTTCTGAGGTTGCTGAACATACTCCGGCTCTCGCTGATACTGCCCCTGCTGCCGAGGTTGTTGCTGATACCTCGGGGGCGGAGGTGGTTTACCTCGGCCAGCCGATGCCGCTTGACCGCCGTTCTGATTTCCCTGACCGGAGTTACCCTTAGCCCGGCTCGCATTGCCTGGGCCGGGGTTTCCCTTAGCTCGGCTAGCATTGCCCTGGCCCGCCTTCTGCTTTGCTGCTAGGACTGGATCATACATCTGCAGCTGCTGGTTCTGACCCGAGGTGACACTCCGGGCTCGATCGGCTCCTCCGACGAGTGGAGACGAGGCTTGCCCCTTGGACACCTGACTGACTGGCCTAGCTGAATAAACCATCTCTGAATCACCAGCCCCGGCATTTGCTCTGCGGAGAGCCTCATTCTGCTGGTTAGCCACATATACTAACTCATTACTCGCTTCTGCTGCGCACGCCATGCATCTCCAGATAATCCGGATAGCTCGGCCCTGCCTGCCTCGGCAGCTCTGAGGTTCTTAGCAGGGGAACTATACACCGGCCTTCCAGTTGACACGCGACTCCCACTCCTAGCCGAGGTGGTAGGTCGAGCCTCCCTGTTTAGCTCATCATTGAGCCCCTTGCCTCTCTGCCGCACCTCGGCTCCCCTATGTGTATCAACCGCTACCGGGGTGAAGCCATTCGCTGCATTGTACTCGCGCAGATCTCTATTGAACTCATCTCTAGCTGTTATCATTGCTACAGCCTCCTTCTGCAGCAGGACACGCTTTGCCTCTAGGTCGGCCACAGTCACCACTATGTCCACCCTGGATTTACTGGGTCTGCCAGCGTATCCACTATCTCTACCAGGGTCGCACCTCGGCCCCGCAGCTCTGGGGTGCCAGGCAAGTCCTTCTCTAGCCTGGGCTTTGCAGATCTCACCTTAGCAACCTCGGCTGCCTTGGACTGGCTGGCATCTACTTTGCCAGCGGCGTCAACCGGACCTGTCACCATCACCTCTACGCAGCTCTCGGGGCGAGTGATGCGCCGACCTAAAGCCGCGAGGAGAGGAGTTTCGTCGTCCACGAGCACCTGCTCCGGGTACCCGCGAACAACCTCGACAGCAACGTACGTGACGAAGCTGCCGAGCATCATGGTGAAGCCGTGCTCGGGGAAGGGCTTGCCGGCGAAACACCCCGCGTTGTCGCTGATGAAGGTGAACTCTCCGATCTTGGCGACAAGCCCGGAAAGAACACGCTCGCCTGAGCCCGTCCGGATGAAAACTCCCTCCAACGCCTCAATCTGCCCCACGGTGGGCGCCAACTGTCGTGGTGGGATCACGGCAGATGCCATAGGTATGGCTAAGATGGGGCCGAATGGTCGTTGGGGGAATCCGGGGAGGGTTTATGCACTCAAGAAGTGCACACGCAAGAACACGCAAGAACACGAACAAAGAACCAAGAAAGCAAGAACACAAAACACACCACGATGTACCCTGCTTCGGGGCCCTCTTGCGGAGGTAACACCCCTACTGCAGCACTATCCTAGTCAGTGTATAGCTCAAAGTGACAAGTACAAGCTGCTCCTCGAGCTGTATGATGATACAATGGTGAGAACTCGAGGTGGAAGATGATGCTACAAAGAGAGGAAAAGGCACTCCGAGCCTGAACCGAGGTCTCTCCGAGGTGTTCCGAGCTTCCTCTCTCTCTTATCTTGATCCTGATCATCCGTCCGTCTCAGCAGGAGGGGGTGAAGCCCACTATATAGGCCAGCCGGGTTACCATTGTGCCCCTCGCAGAACACTGTTGCCATGCCTCTGCAACGGTCACCACCGTACCACCGTACCTCGGTCGGGGACAAGACGTGGCTTGCCCATCTCCTGTAGCCTACGGCAGAGCTAGCATGTCCCCTCTGACCGAGACAGGACGTGGCCTGGCAGAGCTACCTCGTAGCCTTTACCCAGACCTCGCGTGGTCAGCGGTCGGAGACGTGCAGGCCCGCCGAACCCGGAGCACGCCTCTGCCATGCTCCTTGACAGACGCTCCCGTGTCAGGCGCTCTAGTACCCGGCTGGAAGTGACAGGAGCATTGACTCCGGCCCGACCTACAGCCCACACCTCGGTTAGCTCGGCACGGATGTGCGGCTCCGTACCTTGGGTCTTGCGCTTAATATCTTTTACTAGCTCGGATCTTACTTCCTTCCCACAGCTTCTCCTGCACCCACAACGCAAACCACCGCACTGAGGTAGTTAGGTCGGCAGAACATAGCTCGGACTGTGAACCTCGGCCCTGGCCACTAGTATACCTCGGACCCCTCTGGGCCAAATAGGTCGGCCTGTATTCTCCAGGTCAAGATGAAGCTCGGACCTTCCCAGGCCCAAACAGGTCGGCCCTTTCCGTACCTCGGCACAACTTGGAACACCACCTTATGCCAAGCCTTGACCCTACCCGGGGATACTCCCCCGACACCGGCTTGCTGAATACAAAGGATTAAACGTATGGTGTGGAATATGATGATGAACACAAAAGTAGCAGCAGAAGTAACGTAGAGCGTGGTGAAAACGGTGTTTGTATCAGTGTGGAATAAAGGACCGGGGTCCACAGTTCACTAGTAGCGTCTCTCCATAAGACAAATAAACATACATGTTGGGTGAACAAATTACAGCTGGACAATTGACAAATTGCAAACGCATGACAATGCAATATATGACAAGCACATGTTCATTGTTATATCTATTGGGCATTACAACAATATACATAGACCGCTTACTAGCTGCATCTATGACTCATAATCCACTCACAAAATAGATTCCCGGTCTCCCATGAGTATTAAGTTGCAAGCAATAGATTATAGCATTAAGCAAAGTGTGTAATGTAAACAAACGCATTAGACTTAACAGAAGTACCCTTAAGCTAAGTATCGGTTATTTTATCCCTAGTGGCAACAGCACATCTACAGACTTAGTTGTTTCTGTCTATCAAGCCCAGGCTTCTAGAGGCATGAACCCACTATCTAGCATAAATACCCTCTCTTGAAATCATTAGCATCTACTTGCCCAAAGCATCTAGTAACAACGGAGAGCATGCAAGAACATAGATAAAACATAATATAAATAGATGAACAAACTTGATCATAACTTCACAATTCATCGGATCCCAGCAAACACAACATGTAGCATTACATAAAGATGATCTTGATCATATTAGGCAGCTCACAAGATCTAAACATGATAGCACAAGGTGGAGAGACTACCAACTAGCAACTTCTATGAACCCGTAGTCCCGTGAAGAACTACTCACGCATCACTGAGGCAGGCATGGCGATGTAGAGCCCTCCGGTGATGATTTCCCCTCTGGCAAGGTGCCAGGAAGTACTGCAGAAACCCTCCCGAACTAGGGTTGAAGACGAAGGCGGCGTCGGATATTTTCGTTGATTTTTGCTCGGGTGTCTAGGGTTTCCCGAATAGATGCAATTTATAGGCGAAAGGGCGACGTCGGTGGCCAGCCGAGGTGGGGCGGGGCCGCCGCCCCACCCTTGGCTACACCGTGGGCCCACCGGCCTCCCTGGTGTGGCCCCCGGCTTCGTCCTTCTGGCTGCTGCTCCGTCTCGGTCCAGAAATAAATCAGTTAAATTGGCGTCCGATTTCGAGAATATTTCCAGAATAGAATTTCTGAATCAAAGAGACAGCAGAAAACAGGAACTGGCACTGTGGCATCTTGTTAATAGGTTAGTCTCAGAAAATGCATAAAAATGACATAAAGTGTAAGACAAACATGTGGTAATCAATATATAACAGGCATGGAACATCAAAAATTATATATACGTTTTGGACGTATCAAGCATCCCCAAGCTTAGTTCCTACTCGTCCTCGAGTAGGTAAACGATAAGACAAAGATAATTTTTGAGGTGACATGCTACCAACATAATCTTGGTCATATAGTAATGTAAAGGATGTGAGCTGAGATCAAATCATTCAAAGCAAAAGTCTATGTTTGATATTAAACACATAGATGAATAAAGCAAGACAATTAAAGAAGTAAAAACTTTTCATGGAAGATGCTATAAAGACATGAAACCATACAAAGTTCATTATAAATGTTTTAAGCATTCAGTATAGAAGTTCATCCTTTTACTCAAGCATCAAGCAATCTTCCACAAACATAGAAAGGATCCAGTCAAGCAAAAGTATCACAAACATAATGAATCAACTGGTTAGAAGTTTTACTCAACCGGTGAGCGTAAGCATTTGGTATTGGAACCAGGATGTTATGGCAAAGAGAATAATAATGGGGGTTTAGAAGGCCAATGGAAGAAAGGCTCACAAAGCTATAAGTGATCATTAGACAAGAGGAAGTCTTATAATCGAAGCTATGCAAGGAGTAGTGATTGTCATGCAACGGATGCACATAGAGCTATAAGTGTATGAAAACTCTCCAATGGAACTAGTGGGGTTGCATCCAACTTGGTTGCTCACGAAGACCTAGAGCACTTTTGAGGAAGCTCATCATTGGAATATACAACCCAAGTTCTATAACGTAAATTCCCCACATAGTTATACTAGTAAAACATGAAAACTCTCTCATATGAAGCATAGGTGCTACTAGCACAAATGATGACTATAAAACAGGTGCTAAACATGAGCACAAGTGTGGATAAAGGATAGTAATGTTGCCCCCTCTCTCTTTCTTTCTTTTCTCTTTTTTTCATTTTCTCTTTTTTCTCTTTTTTTTTTTTTTGTTTCTCTTTTCGATGGCCTCCGTGGCTCTTTTCACTTTTCTCTCCCTCATTGTAGGGCAACACTCTAATATGACAACACACTTTTTGGTACAAATAACTCATAAGAACAAAACATGATGTATGAAACTGTATGCCTCTGTCAGTATAGCAGGATGTGCAATGATCTAGCGTAACATGGGTGATAACCTCCAAGAGCAGGGGATCACTGTAGCACCTCTCAATGAGGAAGTAGGGTATCGATCCGCATGAGCAAGAAGAAAAAGTTATCTATTCCCTACAACTAAACTGTCACAAGTTTTAGTTGATTATGCACTAAACAAGTTTAAAGAACAAGATGGTTGATTTAATGGATGGAAGTTTAATGTAACAAAACAAGAATGTAATAGTGTCACAATCCTCTTCAATGCAAGAGGACAAGACAAAGGTTTTCTCTTAAGGAACAATGGGCATGGGTTCATGGGTTCACTCAATCCTCTCTCCCATCTATGGTGGTGATCATGTTATAGATAATAAAAGTACACACAATTGTCATGCTTTAATGGTAAACTTCTATGACGGCTATATGTCCTAAAACACATAGTTGAAAGAAGTACTCATTTGTGTTGCTAGGTCACCCTCGTAAGGCTAGCGTGCTTGCTGTCACTCCCACATCATACTCTTCCTTTTTACCCCCAGATAAAGGATGTCGAGCTGTATTTCACATGTCACTCAATACATATGCCGTGTCACATCGGCCATCCCATACCTACATACATCATACTTCATAATGCACAATATTCTAAACACTAGTGCAATGATTCATAATTCGTGTGCATGACCACATCTCTCTCATCTATCCACACTTGGTGGTGTCAATCACCTCATGACAAGGATAAACAAGGCATTATGCATAAATCAAACCATCACATGTATCATAGAATATCTCCAAAGTATGACAAACCATAGAAATCCCAACATGACGGTAAATGCATAACATAATATCATCGCATACCACAATATCCACCATAGGAATTACAAAGATAGTTCCATAATCATGCAAGGCACATCATATGGACTTCAACAATGATCATACATAGAGAGATTGGATCAAGTTACCACCACAAACCCAAAGTCCAGGGGTGGACTACTCCCCCTTCATCATGGAGACGGTGGAGAAGTCGTTGGAGAAGATGGAGACCACCCCGGCAGCGCCCCGCCGGAGTTTTCCCCTCCAATCTACAACTCCAGGTCTCTGTTTCGTGGTTTCTGTGTTTCTGTGGCGCTACTTTCTGAAGGCGTCGGGGACTATTTTTATAGTCGGTTTTAGGTCAAGACGGAGTCGTGGGCGAAAAGATCGACGGCAACGGAGCCTCGAGGCTCCAGATGGTGGGTCCCATGCGGCCAGATTCCTTGGCCACGTGGGCCACCCTCTTTTGGACCTCGGGCCTCCGCTTGTTTGCTTCCTTCGCTCCCAAGTCTTCTTCCTTCCAAAAACTGATGCTCGTAAATTTACAGGTCATTTGGACGTCGTTTGGGTCCCTGAAACATTAAAATATGGAAAATAGGGTTTTCTGCCTGCGCAAGGTTAATTCCATAAAAATAGGAAAATCATGAAATATTCCAAAAATCATTATAAAACATTGATATAACCCTTATATGATGCAAATATGATTGGAATATAAGTAATATAGTGCAAAGTTCATGTATGCATTTTACATGCATCAACATCACCAAGCTTAACCAATACTCGTCCTCGAGTATGAAGGTGATAAAACTAACATGGACTTTGCAATTTAATACTAACAATGGATATCAAAGATGATTACTATTGCTACGTAGAGTCAAATGATTCATTCCTAAAAGGAGTAGCAATATGCAAGATAGTTTATGAAGTGATATCAAGTATTCAATGCAAGGATGTTCAATGATAATTCACAAAGTGTAACATGAATGAAAATGTACTATGGACCACAAGTATGCATAATGATAAGTAAAACATCGTACAATAGTCATAGAGTATTGATGAAAATCTGAATATAAAAGGTGGACACTTTGGAAAGATATATATGAGTAGAGGTAAAGCATTCATAAGTTTCATCTAACTTCCAAACTCTTCTACTTAAATTAATGATTGCAATGTGGTAATCCTTGGTGTCAAGCTCTCATTACCCCTATCATAGCATCTTGAATGATTAAGTTTAAAGTGAAAGCAAATATGAGTAGTGTGCTTGACAAAGTACAGGTTGAAAGTCTCATGCCCCTTGAATACAAGTACCTACTCCATGTGTTACTCAACTTGGGAAACAAAGCAAGTTCAAGTTAAATATCATTGTAAGTAATAATAGTATCATTAAGAGCGTCAACTGGGGTACCTCTTGTCCCAGGATATGGAACAAGCCCATATCAAAATGACAAGACAAACAAACACAATGAACAATCTCAACACCCTTTTTATTTACCATTAGATAGCTTTTTATTGTAAGGTGTATCACAGAAGGTTCACCATAGCATGTAAGTAAATTTCCACCATGAATGATGCATGGCTTAGATTAGCGGCCCAGGCGTCTCTCTAACCATTTATACAAACTCATTTAAACCTACTTCATTTCCACATTTATTTCACCCATGGTAAGCATCCATAAACAAAAGTACATGATATCAACTAAATGAAATGAAGTGCATGTTGAAAGCTTGCCATGTGACAGCACATATGAGCTAACTCTCAACCAAAGACATTTGTCAAGCCCACAACATCATAATTTTAATCACAATGGGTCATGTTTTATCTATGCAATGAAAGTAAAGTGTGCATCAAGTTCGAGAGAGCTCTATAACCAACTTTTCCCATAACAATCAACAACATAAGCATTTTCATTCAGAGGTATAGATAACACAAATATCATGATAAACATACTCGGAATAGCATAAAGCTAATAGGTAGATATGGTGGACTCACTGGAAAAACTTTGGTTGAAGGTGTTGGAAACAAGTTTTTGCTTGTTGGAATTTTTGGGCTAGCAAGAGGGAGAAAGTTGACCATCTAAATGCATGCATGAGTGTCCATAGAACTAACCAATCCATGTTAAACAAAGTAAACTAACATTCAGCATCAAAACATGAATAAAAGATAGCTCTTGATAAAATACTTGCAAATTATTACTCATTAAAAGCATATGAATCATGCAACTATATGTATCTTTTTGAATCAACTCAAACATCCCTTTCCCAATCTTTAATAGCATCCAACTTAATTCAACCCAAATTTCCAGTAGCTCTCTCATATATAAATGATAGTGGTGGTCTCACAAAAAAAAATCAAACCAAAAAAACAAAAAAAGACGCTCCAAGTTTATGCGATAAAGTGCATTGATCGAAAAACAGAAGTTAGACGTGTGCAAACCGAGAGTGTGTTGGTCCAGTGGGGTTGTCTTCACATCCCCAAGCTTATGGTCTTCACCATCCTTGGATAGCTCTTGGTGCATCTCCTCTAATCCCTGTGAAAAAACTTCAAAACACCGTTTCTCCCTTTCTTTTCTGTGGGGTGCATTAGTAGTGATAAACAAATAGATTTCTTGCTGCATATAATCCTTGAACAAAAATTCATATGGATGTCCAGAAAGTGTATAATGTTATATGCCTACTCATAAACTCAATTGGATAAAAAGATTCAAGTTAAAAGTTCAAAGCATGCATCAAACAAAATGGGACAGAATCTGTCCAGAAAAACAGCAGCAGCAAAACGTATTTTTCTACCCTACTAAACTTTGTCTAAAAATTCAGAAACAATTCATGCATACAGAGGATGAAAAGTTGCAACTACAGTTCAAATATGAGCTCATTCGGAGTTACAGAATAAGAATTAAAAATCATACCGTGCACAGATTCGTGCAGGAATAAAATCTCCGAACGCTATAAGCAACTTTTTCAAACCAAAATGGGTAAAACTTGGCACTTTATTAAAAATTCAGAAACTAAACTAAAAACTAAGTCTCTTGTTACAGCAAGAGGACACAAAGAAAATCACAAATAAAAACAACCGGGTTGCCTCCGTAAAGCGCTTTCTTTATAGCCATATAGCTAGGCTTACTTACTTGTTAGCAAGATGGTTGGAGTGAGGTGGCTTGGCATCCCCAAGCTTGAATTCTTGTACTTATTTGATATATGTTGGGTGAGCCTAGGGGTAACATCCCCAAGCTTGAGTTTTTGTCCCTCTTGATCTTGTTCATCACCCTCAACTCTTCCACTTGAAAATTCTCTTTACACAAAACTCAACATAAAACTTGATTAGAGGGATTAGTGTCTCCATAAATTAAATCCTCATAGGTACAGCAAAGACATATCATGAGTTGATTCTAAACATTAGCTACTGTTACTATGGTTGTGCATTGCTCTTTGATCAATAGAACTACACAAAACACAAGTAATGAGAGTAATGCAAAATAAAGACATAATCTGTCAAAAACTGGACATCCCGTAAAGAGTGAATTTTCAGAGGCACTTACGTTGCTCAAATCAGAAAATTTTGAACTAAGAAATGTGTATTAATAACTGAAGATTGCTGTCGTAAAATTTCAGGTCAAAATTCCTTTTCTGTGATTTTTAACATTTTTCGTAGTGAAGCTTAGGAATCTGTTTTCTGGACAGCCATGATAGTTTTAATGATGCTCACATAGGAACAAGAATTGAAATGCAAAAGTAGTAGCATAGGAAGAATATGAAACACTTTTCAGTCTAACCCACTTCCTATGCATTGGGATCTTGTAAGAAAATAAATCATTGAAACACAAAGCAAGTAGCATAGGAAGATAAAACAAGAGCAATTTCAAGACTTTGAACTTAAAGAGAGGAAACGTAATAATGTTGAAATGTTTAGAACCATGTTTTCCTCTCTCATAATAACTTTCAGTAGCATCATGAATAAATTCAACAATATAACTATCACATAAAGCATGTCTCTCATGAGCTTCAATCATAAAATTATTAGTACTCTCCACATAAGTAAAATCCTTCTTAGTAATAGTGGGAGTAAAACATTCATAATCATCATTGTAATCATCATATATAGGAGGCATAGTATCCTCCCCAAGATTAAATGATTGCAAGATATAACAAAAATAAATTTAAAGTTTAGTGCACACAAGAATAGAAACTTAAGCGCTACGCTCCCCGGCAACGGCGCCAGAAAAGTGCTTGATAACCCCCAAGAGCAGGGGATCACTGTAGCACCTCTCAATGAGGAAGTAGGGTATCGATCCGCAGGAGCAAGAAGGAAAAGTTATCTATTCCCTACAACTGAAGTGTCACAAGTTTTAGTTGATTATGCACTAAACAAGTTTAAAGAACAAGACGGTTGATTTAATGGATGGAAGTTTAATGTAACAAAACAAGAATGTAAAAGTGTCCCAGTCCTCTTCAATGCAAGAGGAAAGACAAAGGTTTTCTCTTAAAGGAACAATAGACATGGGTTCATGGGTTCACTCAATCCTCTCTCCCATCTATGGTGGTGATCATGTTATAGATAATAAAAGTACACACAATTGTCAGGCTTTAATGGTAAACTTCTATGACGGCTATATGTCCTAAAACACATAGTTGAAAGAAGTAATCATTTGTGTTGCTAGGTCACCCTCGTAAGGCTAGCGTGGTTGCTGTCACTCCCACATCATACTCTTCCTTTTTACCCCCAGATAAAGGATGTTGGGCTGTATTTCACATGTCACTCAATACATATGCCATGTCACATCGGCCATCCCGTACCTACATACATCATACTTCATAATGGACAATATTCTAAACACTAGTGCAATGATTCATAATTCGTTTACATGACCACATCTCTCTCATCTATCCACACTTGGTGGTGTCAATCACCTCATGACAAGGATAAACAAGGCATTATGCATAAATCAAACCATCACATGTATCATAGAATATCTCCAAAGTATGACAAACCATAGAAATCCCAACATGACAGTAAATGCATAACATAATATCATCTCATACCACAATATCCACCATAGGAATTACAAAGATAGTTCCATAATCATGCAAGACACATTATATGGACTTCAACAATGATCATACATAGAGAGATTGGATCCAGTTACCACCACAAACCCAAAGTCCAGGGGGTGGACTACTCCCCCTTCATCATGGAGACGGTGGAGAAGTCGTTGGAGAAGATGGAGACCACCCCGGCAGCGCCCCGCCGGAGTTTTCCCCCTCCAATCTGCAACTCCAGGTCTTGTTTCGTGGTTTCTGTGTTTCTGCGGCGCTACTTTCCGAAGGGCGTCGGTGACTATTTTATAGTCGGTTTTAGGTCAAGACGGAGTCGTGGGCGAAAAGATCGACGGCAACGGAGCCTCGAGGCTCCAGATGGTGGGTCCCACGCGGCCAGATTCCTTAGCCGCGTGGGCCACCCTCTTTTGGGCCTCGGGCCTCCGCTTGTTCGCTTCCTTCGCTCCCAAGTCTTCTTCCTTCCAAAAACTGATGCTCGTAAATTTCCAGGTCATTTGGACATCGTTTGGGTCCCTGAAACATTAAAATATGGAAAATAGGGTTTTCTGCCTACGCATGGTTAATTCCATAAAAATAGGAAAATCATGAAATATTCCAAAAATCATTATAAAACATTGATATAACCCTTATATGATGCAAATATGATTGGAATATAAGTAATATAGTGCAAAGTTCATGTATGCATTTTACATGCATCAATGGGTAAAACCACACATCAGCTGTATAGAATCATGCAAAGCAATATAACAATGATGAATGACAACAAGTCATGTAAGGTAAAGTGGAAGTTGCATGGTAATATATCTCGGAACAGCTATGAAAATGCTGTGATAGGTAGTTATGGTGGCTGTTTTGAGGAAGATGTTTGGCTTATGTGTAGGAGAACAAGATGAAGTTCTCCCACGGGGTTGGATGTACTTGCGAAGTATGCACAACTCTCAATGTGAGCAGAAGGCAATGCACATGACCGGAGAGACTAGCAAAATATGGATGGTGGAAGTGCCAAAAACCGTAGCTCAACATTAGTCAAAAAGAACTCAAAAGTTTATTACAAACAACTAGCAGGTTCAACATTAAGAGCATGATTAAATTTACCCCAAGGAGGGCCGTTCACGGAGGCACAAGTACCCCGCTAGATCCCTTGAGCTTAGCACGCAACTATGTAGTTTCCACCTACCTTCAGACATGAGAAGTTATCTAGTCTGACTACACCTTCAGCAGTTTTAAGAGTTTGTAGTACGGTATAAGTATTAATAACACAACCACTAATCAAATTTTAACTTTAATTAACCAGCAAGCATTTAACATATAATTTCTTAATATCTCAAAACATTTGCAAGGAATCAAGTTATCAAAGTTCAATGATCTACAAGACTATGCAAATTTTTCTATTATACAACTACCACACACTTTAGCATTTTCTGTTCCAACCAGACGCCAATTATACAACTCTCCAAACAAATATAAGTGAAGTAAGAGAGTACTTTCTATAAAAGAACTAATAACTCTAAATAAGAGATACATGAAAAACAAGAGCTAATAGCATAGCAGTGCTAAACAAGAATACTCAACAAGTATAAGTGAAGAATATGAGTATTCTAAGCAAAAGCGGAGCGTGTCTCTCTCCCAAACAAGAGTGCTAGGATCCAACTAAGTTATGATCAGAAAACAAAACAAAAAACAAAATAGAAAATAAAACACACAGACGCTCCAAGAACAGCACACAATATGTGAAGCAATAAAAATATAGTCTCACTAGAGGTGACCTGATAATTTGGGCATCCCAATCTTGGACGCTTGAGTCTTCTTGATATATGCTGGGGAGATCCAAGGGAGCCTCCCCAAGCTTAAGCTTTTCTCTCTTCTTGATCTTCTTATATCATCCTCCTCTCCTAATATTTGAAAACTTCCTTCACACAAAGATAAATCGTAAACTTCATTAGAGGGGTTAATGTATCAAAACATAAACTCACTTGGTTCTGTAAAACACATTGCATACTTTAGTTCAAACATTAGCTACTGTTACTAAGCAAAATCTTGATCTCCCCCCGAAGAACGTAAATCTATACTTGCAAAAGAGACAATGCAAAACAAAAACAGAATCTGTCAAAACCAGAACAGTCGTAAAGACGAATTGTTTTGAGGCACTTCCGGTACTCAAATCAGAAAACGGTTAACTAATGAAAGATAGGTAATAAGTTCAGCCTTCTGCTCAAAAATTTACAGATCAAAATAGTAATCTGTGATTGTTCACGAATTTTGACCGTGAGGTACAGAAATCTGTTTCTGGACAGCAAATAAAACTTTACCACCCTCTTGCATTAGAGGTTTTTCTTGGCACAACAAAAATAAAAGATACAAAGGAGTTGTTACAGAAGTAAACATCCTCCTTGACTCAAGAAAACAAAAAAAATAACAGGAAATAAAATTGGGTTGTCTCCCAACAAGCGCTTTTCTTTAACGCCTTTCAGCTAGGCGCAGTGGCACAAAGATCAAGTATTATCAAGATGGGCAAGTCCAAATCGTTTACTTTTAGATTTATTACCTTTACTCGTGTTGGTAGGGAAAGTATGACTACTTTTTATTATAGAGTTAAATCTTACTATTCCTTCCCTCATGTGTATTACTGCTCCCACGAGCCTCAAGAATGTTCTTCCAAAGATAATTTGTCCTTCTCCTTCACATTCAATAACATAGTAATCAATAGGAATGATCTTTCCAGAATTTTTTGTATAAATAGCATCTGCAATTCCCAAAGGAATTTTTATAGAATTATCAGCAAGTATCAATGGAATTCCACATTTTGAGAGTCCCCACAAATCCAAAGAGTCATAAATAGACTTAGGCATAAAGGAAATTAGTAACTGTATCACATAAGGCTTCAAAACGCATTCCATTAATTTCAATTTTAAAGGAAGGACACCAATTTGGCAAAATCTTATCCAGAACAGTTTTAGGCGTTTCAGTTAGGTCTTTTCTCATTCTAGACAAATCCTTCTCCAAAATCTCCAATCTGATAGTAATATCCTTAATAGTTAAATCTATTTTGCTATTTGTTAAGTAAGAAGATGCTATTAATTTCTTGATGGCATTAAAAGCTTGATCTCCATCATGACGAAGGAAATCTCCCCCTACCATAGTATTCGGACCATATATAACAAAGGACTAAACCAAAGTAGAAACTACTCAGAAGAAGGCTCAAAGTGAGTCTAGGTTCAGTTTTTTCATAAGATCCCAAAATTCTAGCCCAACCATCTTTTAAACTTTCCTCACTTCCCTGCTTGAAAGTGAAGACTTCATTTTCCGGATTCATGACATAAGGAGTAGAACTAGACATACTAACAAAACAGGAAATAAAACTAGAACTATTTTTTTTTTGTTTTTTTCGATTTTAAAAGCAAACAAGATAAAATAAAAATAAACTAAGCAAGACAAAAACAAAGTAAAGAGAATGGTGATGTGTAACTCCCTTTGCTGTAGCTTCCAATTCCCCGACAACGGCGCCAGAAAAAGTTGCTTGATGACATGGAACGCACGTTCGCTGGGAAACCCCAAGAGGAAGGTATGATGTAGTCAGCAGCAAAGTTTTCCCTTAATTACAAAACCAAGTTTGTCATATCCAGTAGGAATTGGAAGAGCTTCAGAAAGGTGTCAGCGGCGCTGTTACCCGATTACTGACGTGGACCTGCACACACACAATCAAAGTACTTTGCCCCAATGAAACAGGAAGGTTGTCAATCTCCCCTGCTTGCTGAATACAAAGGATTAAACATATGGTGTGGAATATGATGATGAACACAATAGTAGCAGCAGGAAGTAACGTAGAGCGTGGTGAAACGGTGGTTGTGTCAGTGTGGAATAAAGGACCGGGTCCACAGTTTGTCTCTCCATAAGACAAATAAACATACATGTTGGGTGAACGAAATACAGCTGGGCAATTGACAAATTGCAAACACATGACAATGCAATATATGACAAGCACATGTTCATTGTTATATCTATTGGGCATTACAACAATATACATAGACCGCTTACTAGCTGCATCTATGACTCATAATCCACTCACAAGATAGCTTCCGGGTCTCTCCATGAGTATTAAGTTGCAAGCAACAGATTATAGCATTAAGCAAAGTGTGTAATGTAAACAAACGCATTAGACTTAACAGCAGTACCCTTAAGCTAAGCATCGGTTATTTTATCCCTAGTGGCAACAGCACATCTACAGGCTTAGTTTTTCTGTCTATCAAGCCTAGTCTTCTAGAGACATGAACCCACTATCTAGCATAAATACCCTCTCTTGAAGTCACTAGCATCTACTTGGCCAAAGCATCTACTAACAACGGAGACCATGCAGGAACATAGATAAAACATAATATAGATAGATGAACAAACTTGATCATAACTTCACAATTCATCGGATCCAATCAAACACAACATGTAGCATTACATAAAGATGATCTTGATCATATTAGGCAGCTCACAAGATCTAAACATGATAGCACAAGGTGGAGAGACTACCAACTAGCTACAGCTATGGACCCGTAGTCTCATGAAGAACTACTCACGCATCACTCCGGAGGCAGGCATGGCGATGTAGAGCCCTCCGGTGATGATTTCCCCTCCGGCAAGGTGCCGGGAAGTACTGTAGAAACCCTCCCGAACTAGGGTTGGAGACGACGACGGCGTCGGAACTTTTCGTGGATTTTCGCTCGGGGTCTAGAGTATCCCGAATAGATGCAATTTATAGGCGAAAGGGCGATGTCGGTCGCCAGCCGAGGTGGGGCGCGACCTAGGGAGCGGCCCCACCCTTGGCCGCGCCGTGGGCCCGCCGGCCTCTGGTGTGGCCCCCGGCTTCATCCTTCTGGCCTGCTCTGTCTCGGTTCAGAAATAAATCAGTTAAATTGACGTCCGATTCCGCGAATATTTCCAGAATAGAATTTCTGAATCAAAAAGACCGCAGAAAACTTGAACTGGCATTGTGGCGTCTTGTTAATAGGTTAGTACCAGAAAATGCATAAAAATGACATAAAGTGTAAGATAAACAGTGCTAATCAATATATAACAGGCATGGAACATCAAAAATTATAGATCCATTTTGACGTATCACGGAGCGCGTTGCAGAGGTCGAGCGCCTTGACGGCGCGGTCGAATAAGTCAGCAAGGAGGCGGTCGAGCGGCGGGCGGCGAGGGACGCGCTGCCGTCAACGGAGCGAGGAGAAGAGGAGAGAGCGGAACTTCTCGATCGTCGGCGAGCTCCTCCCGCCCGCCCCTTTTCGCCAGCCGCGACCGTAGCCCAGGGAACCGCCGCGCGGCCTACTCGTCCCCGCCGGCCTCAAAACCACGTGGGGAGCTCTTCCTCGTCCTAGCCCTCGGCTCGCTCGTTGTGTCTGGGCCGGCCAACACGGCAGCCGGAAACCCTAGGTACTCCATGTCCATAGAGAGGAAGAGGAAGAGGAAAAAAAGGAGAGAGAAGAAGACACGGGGCTGGGTCTGGGGTGCCTCTCTGGATTGCAGGTTGATTTCGTAGTTTCTAAGGGGCTAAAATGAAAAAAAAATCTAGACGGCCCAACAAGCAGCGACTCATATTGTGGCAGATGGCCTGGTTGTGCTCGACGGCCATCGACCTTAATTCTTGTAGTGATATATGTACCTAATGCGCAGTTTCTGTGCTCTTTCCTGTCGTTTACTTGACCAGCTCAAAGGCTTGAGCAACAAACTGATAACCCGATGCATGTGCCGCCTCGTCTTGTGCTGAACTGTATCGATCGGCCCATCGATTCATAGAAAGATTATAGAACACGTATCTAGCATCTCCGCTAGCTGGTCGTACTTACCGATGTATTCTCCTCTCGATGTAGGACTGGTCAAAATTATCTTTTAATAAAAGGCTATAAAGTCTGGTTGTAAATTAATAAATCTAAACGGCCGATTAATACAACTTGTTAGGCCCTCCGTAACGCATTGTTTGGCCTTCACCAAACTTTCTTATCGATCTCTAATAGGTTGTCCCTATAAAACAAGCACAACTCAAATTTAAACAGCCTTTCAATGTTTTATTGTGACAAAGCCCAAAATCTAACACATACGGGCACGATATGTTATACACGATAGGCAAACAACGAAGAAGAATGAAGTCAACACATGGACATAAATTTTAAAGGTGGAAACCCCCTCCAAGGAGAAAGGGAAAAAGTGTCCTGGCCAACAAATTTCACTATATCACGAAGGTTAAAAACTTAGGGTTTTATAACAATAAACGTATCCCATGCGAGGACTTAAAAAAGGTGTGGCCTAGGTCGAAACTGATCCTTAACTTCCTGACCTCTTGGTGACATGTTTCCGCTCTGTTCCAACAATATAAGTTAGGCTTTATCTGTATATAACCTTCGTATGAATTTGATAACAACTCAACATGATCGGAAACCTTTCCAGTCAGAACTTTAAGCACCATAAGAGGATATAAACTTTTCCAAGATAGAGACCAATAATTCTATCAATCTCATTTAAAGTAGGCACTTCCTAGTTAATAGACCAAGTATACCCAAGTTAGGAATAAATAGATGACAGATTAGCAGTTTGGCTTGAAAATATGCTCTTGCTTTTTATTCAAACCCAGACGCCGGCGGCCCGCAAAACAAATACAATACAATAACATACAATGAACAAAATGCAGAGGGACATCGATCAACGCACACACGTTGTGGCCTCCTCCCACTCCTGAGTCCTGACAGCGACTATACACGTGTGTAGTAAACAATGTACGAAGCACGAATAAAGAACAGTTGCTCCATCGACCCACGACCGATCGATCAGCGGCCCATGTACTGCATGCCAGGCGCGCTGGCGGCCGCGGCGGCGCCGCCGTTGCCGCGCTCGGCGTTGAGCTGCCATCCGATATCGGGATCGAAGCCGCGGGCCTTGAGCTCCTTGTACTGCTGGATGAGCGCGCATGGCTCGCAGCAGAAGTGGACACAGCAGTCGCAGCAGGGCGCGTCCGGGAGCGCGTACTGGGCGCGCATCTTGGCGCGGTAGGTGCAGGAGTAGATCCACTGGCACCCCGTCAGCCCCGCCAGCAGCACGTACAGCGCTCCGGCCGTCCCGCACGACTCGAGCCCCTGTCCACGATCTCCGCCACCTTGCCGAAGGTGATGCACGGGCAGCAGCACGTCAGGCAGCAGAGGCCGCAGTCGTCGAAGCAGTCGAAGAGGCCGGAGGACCAGGCGCCGGCGGCGCCAAGCGGACGGCCGCCCACGGGGACGCCGGTGGCTGGCTCGGATTGGGGCTTCATCTCGACGATGTATCTATCGGTCGGAGAGACCAATGTGCAGGCCGACTGTTCTGATGATTTCTTGCTAGCTGTTGTCTTGTGCTGGGATGGATAGCTGCGGGGGTGGCGTTATATAGGACGGGCGCGGGCCGGCGAAGAGCCGGAGATGGCCATGAAGGCGTGTCGTGCTGCCAAGTCAAATAGCGTTTCGTTGACCCTGCAGCTAGCCGTGGGTAGGTGCGTCGCTGAAGGTGACTCCCAGCTGCCAGGAAACTCAGGCCCATGACTCGATCACTCAAAGATCTGATCTATTCTTTAGCGTGTGATATTGAGGACTACCACTCCGCTATAGACGACTCTCTGAATTGGCTTCCCTATAGCTCGGTGATCTGTACACAACAATATTTGTGTTCATTTTTTTCTATTTTTGTGGACAGTTGGAGATACAGATAAGACGAGTAGAAACTTACGTTAATTACGGGGATATACGGTGGTCACGGCAATGTCTATTCTGGCCATGCATGGGTGCAGGCATGTGCTCGACCGGCCGGCCGTTGAGGCCTGGAGTTTCGACTACGTGAGCGCTTCTTTTCTTCCTCGACCAATGCCTTGGTTGATTCTTCCTCGATCGGTTAGTAGGTATGTATTTCTTATCCCACGGTTGCGCATTCGTGACGCATGAAATTCTGAACATGGTTTTTTACCCCCCCCCCCCCCCCCCCCCCCATTTGCCACTTTGGAAGCTTCGTTAGAATAGATCGACATGTTAGGTCTATTTGGTACGACAAAATATGTAAAACTCGGAACACGACATCAGTGATCATGTCTAGCCTTCATCGTTTAGTTCCTGGTCGTTATTCTGTTATTGTCGAGGTTCAATCAATACTTCACACCTTGCCCAACGGATATGTATAAAAAAAAGATGGTCCAAAATTTATAAAAATGGCTAATCTAAACGTTCTTTCACTAGAAGGTGAAATTAATGTCACAAATTCGTAACTAGATGGTAAAAACTAGATTTCACTGAGGTTTTTAATGTGTGCATCTCCACCTCTTACTGCTCTTCTCGCCGATTTAGACAGTTTGTTGTGTGGCGGCGGGGCTCCGGAAGAGCGAGAGTGATGTTTGTGATGACCTCACACAATCGGGCAAGGTCGTGAAATCTCATGTATTCTCGCTGCGCCGAGCGGTGACTTTTAGTATCAGGCTCGATCGCGAGGGAGGAGCTAGCATGGCGTGGACTCGGGAGGCGCAGCCAAGTGCTCAAGTTCCCGATGTTCGTGGAGCCAGCGGAGCTCGCTAGGTTATCGGAATCGCCGAATGCTAATGGCCACACAGGTGGGTGCGGCCAGGCATTATTCTCTAGGCAATTTCATGTCGAATGAGGGGTGACGGGGGTGCGGGACGGTGAATGAGTCCGGCGGTAGGGTGCGGCCGGATAGCATTGAACGGGTTAGCCCACTAACATGGTAGGCACGAAAAATTCCCAGCTCGCTAGTCAAAACTCCGCGTGTGGAATTTTCTTTTCGATTTGGTTTTGACGGCCCCTATATTATGGAGGGATAGTAGCGACGAAATTTGACACTCCCAATTTTCTTTACAAATTGGGATTTTAGTGGAGGATCACTTTTGCTATTTTCAAGGTTTATGACGTTTATGAGATTAAGGGTGAGTACTGAGATGGTAGCGGAAGATGCTCTAATATGCATTGTAATTCTTGACATACATGGGTGGGTCCATCATCGACCGGCCGTAGCCGAGCCTACGATATTCTTGGTCGATGTTGCTTATCCATTTAGTACGGTTGGCACATGCAACCGCCGGACTTTCATGCACGACCTGCTCCGGCGGCGGCGATAATTGGTCAACGAGCGGGAGGTAGTTGGTTAATCCTGTCACCAAGCACGATCAGCACTTGCATTAAACAAGCAAGTTCCTATATAATCTTTGGCAGATCAATCGGATGTCGTAGTTTACGCAAACGGTATTCAAAATCAATTGACATGTCAACTTGATTTTGGATGACATTGTACGCGTCAGTCAGTGGTCACACACGCTTATGACTTTTAAAATAGCGATAAGACTGATGTTGTCTCTGGAAAATCTGTTTTGGCTACTCTCGAGGGGTTTTGGTGGAACATGGAGTTCGGTGAGCCGAGGATGGGCCAATTTACGACCAGGGAAATCATCACGTGTGGCAAAACCTTGAGACTTCTTAAAGATTTTTGGATGGCACTTTTCTTTTTTTGCGGGTAACAACGTAGCAAATTAAGACAACTTCAGATTTTTGGATATCTGAAGTTGCCGTTGGAACCGGGATGTGGAGGTTGGTACTAAGATTTATTTTAAAAGCTTAGCACCACCGCTAAGATTTTTGGATATCTGAAGTTGCCTTTGGAACCGGGATGTGGAGGTTGGTACTAAGATTTATTTTAAAAGCTTAGCACCACCGCTAAGTTTTTTTATTATAGCCGTGAGACTCCTTATCAACTACAAATATATTTTTTTTGGAAGGAATGTCTAGTGACACATTATTTCATAGATAGAATGGTTACGTCGAGTTTATTACAAAGGGTAATATGAACCCAGATCAATAAATAGTCATGGAGATATTCTCAGTGGCTATCCAACCATCTAGATCGATGCGATCGAAAATAAATAGAGTTTTGTTATTTCTATTTTAGGTAAAGGCGGTGCTCTATTAATTAATTCACGAGTTCATTACAAAGTATCACTTTGATGAAATTCAGAGCTTCAACAGATCAGGCACCTTTGACATCTTTATCCGCATATCGAGCGATAGAATGAGCCAACAAATAAACTTCAGACAATCAACTTAGCCACAAGGGAAGAATAGTCATAAGCTGACACTAAGAACAATCCAAAGTTTACTAAGAAATACAACACGGTTGCGAATGTTGACTTTGCAATTCAGGATAATTCAAAGTCAACTAAGATTTAGTCACTAAAAAAGAACCACATGAGCATTATTTTTGTTCGAGCCATACTCCAACATTGGCGGACAAATTATGGAATGCACGTCTATCTCCCTAACAATGGTCGCTGCTCGTTTTGCTCCTCGATAACAAACAGTTTCAATACTATATATATCTAGGAGGGTGTCCAGGTCATGGACTGGCCGTAGCGGCCGAGCCCACGGTGGCATTGTTGGCCACATGCAACTGTGCCGGACTTTCATGCACGAACCAGCTCCGGCGGCGCTGGCGACGGTGATAATTGGTCAAAGAGCGGACGATAAGCTGGTAGTAATCCTCTCACAAAGCACGACAACCACTGTTGTCTTAAACAAGCAATGTTCTAATCGCTGGCAGGTCCATCATCTGATGCGGTAGTACACGTAAACGATGATATTCAAAATCAAGTGGCATGCCAAGTTGATCTTGGATGACATTGTCCGCAAGTCAATGATCACGCGAGCTTAGGGACTTTTAAAATGGCGATAAGACTGCTTTTACCACTATTTTTTTCGAGGGAAAATACACAGGTTCGATGCCTTCGGTTAAATATGGTTAACTTGGTTTAGTTTGTATAGTTATACGGTAAATACGGTTTTGATACTTGGTATACGGTTTTGAAAAAATTATGGTTCGGTTTTGGTAATAACCATTTACTTTCGGTTTGGTTTCGGTAATAACCAAATTAACCAAAGTTGATGCGAATTTTTCAGTAACACATAAATTCTATGGCCATATATTTTTAATTTATCTGTTATATGCAAGACTAGATTGTTGCACCAGTGAGAAACAAAAATAAAAGAAATTTCTCTAGTGAACTCATAATAGAACTCTCGACGCTGAGACCAGTGGGCTTGACTAAATTTGTTGAACAGTTTGCATCCCACGGCCTATATAAACGATATCAAAAAGTTGGGAGGGCCTTAAATACTTGATTTAAAACCGAATTATTGTGGTTTTAAACTGAATTAACCGAGGGCTGTTTGGTTAGATGTTTTACTAACTGAAGTCTAACCACTAAAGATGAGAAACCGGACATTTGATTGCGGTAAGATTTTGTGTTCGGTTTTTGGTTTCGGTTCGGTTATGCACAGGCTTAATTAGAAGTTTCGAACAATTGCGTTGCTCTGCTCACGCAGAACCAAATTTATGTTGTGGGCCGAAGATAGGCCTTTTTGGCCCATTGCCTTGAAACATTCAAAAAAAATTGGCTGGCAAGAACATACGTGCAAAAAAATATTGAAACTTTTTTTAATGACACATTGACACTTATCGGGCGGTTCCTGATCCTATATGGTGCATGCAACGTCTGTTACGCCACGCCGACACAAACGGGAGTCGGATCTGTGGGCTTGCCCAGGTATGACCTTCCTTTTTTGTTTTCTTGTTTCTTTTTCCTACTTCATTTCTTTCTTTCTTTTTTTATGTTTCTTTGTTTCTTTTTCATTTTCTAGCTTGTATTTTGTTTTTCTGTTTTAGAGTCCTTTTTATTTTCTTTCTTTTTCTGTTTTCTTTATGTGTTTATTTTTGTTGTTTCTCTTGTGTTATTACTTTGTGTTTTTTATTTTTTATTTTAAATATGCATTTTATTTTCCCTTGACTTGTGAATTTTTGTATTTGAATTTGTGAACAATTATTTTAAATTGTTTGAATATATTTTGAATCGCGAACATTTTTCTTAGATGCGAATAATTTTCATCTCTTTTTGAACGAGTGGACCTTTTTATCTCTATGAACACATTTTTTATCTCATGAACATTATTTTTGAACTGTAAAATTTTGAACTCGCAACCTTTTTAAAACTATGCAAATAATCTTTTTCTATTTTGCGAAGCCTTTTTTGAACCCGCGAACAAATTTAGAGAATCCACATCCCTAGCCACTCGGAATGCATCAAGTGGCTTATTGGCTCCCTTTACACAACAGACTCAGCACAGCGGATCTTCTCAGAATTTTCTTCCATTATCAGATAATGCTTATGCAATTGATAACCCACAAGTATAGGGGATCGCAACAGTATTCGAGGGAAGTAAAACCTAAATTTATTGATTCGATACAAGGGGAGACAATGAATACTTATAAGTCTTAGCAGCAGAGTTGTCAATTCCACCACACCTGGGAAAGCACTAGTAACAAACGTGATGTGAAAGCAGCAGTAACTTGAGAGCAACAATAGCAGTAGTAGCAACAATAGCAGTAAAGTAACAACAGCAGCAGTAACAGCGGAGGCAATGGTGCGGAAAATAGTTGATGGTGTGTATGGACCGGGGTTTCCAGCTTTGCTAGTGGTAACTCTCCAAGAACAAAGAACATGTGTTGGGTGAACAAATTACAGTTGGGCAATCGATAAAATTATGAGGGCATGACAATGCATATTATGATAAGATAAAGTTCATTGTAATATTTAATTGGGCATTACAACAATATACATAGACCGCTTACTAGCTGCATCTATGACTCATAACCACTCACAGGATAGCTTCCGGGTCTCCCATGAGTATTAAGTTGCAAGCAACAGATTATAGCATTAAGCAAAGTGTGTAATGTAAACAAATGCATTGGACTTAACAGCAGTACCCTTAAGCTAAGCATCGGTTATTTTATCCCTAGTGGCAACAGCACATCTACAGACTTAGTCGTTTCTGTCAATCAAGCCCAGGCTTCTAGAGGCATGAACCCACTATCTAGCATAAATATCCTCTCTTGGAGATACAAGCAACTACTTGATCAAGGTAACCACAAGTACCGGAGAGCATGCAACATCTTAAATAAAACATAAGTATGATAACATGATGAACAAACTGATCATAATTCCACAATTCATCGGATCCCAACAAACACAACACCTATTACATCAGATGGATCTCAATTATGTAAGGCAGCTCATGAGATCATTGTATTGAAGTACATGGGAGAGAGAGTACCAACTAGCTTTTGCTATAACCCGTAGTCCATGGGGGAACTACTCACAAACCATCATGGAGGCGAAGTGGAGGCGGCGTGGTTGATGGAGATGGCTCCGGGGGTCAATCCCCGTCCCGGCAGGGTGCCGAAACAGGAAATGCTGACCCCGAAACTGGGGTTTGTGATGGCGGCGGAGCTCGGACGCGTTTCTGGAATAGGTCTTCTGTCTTCTGAAGTTTCTAGGTCACGCGTGAATTCATAGGCGAAGACTCGACGTAAGGCGGTGCTCTGGTGGGGCAGGCGGTCCCACGGTGCGGCCTAGTACCTAGCCGCGCCCCTAGGTCACGTGCTGGCTGTGGGGCCCATCTTCAGCTGGTCTTCTGGCTCCGTGGCTTATTTGTGCTGTAAATAAATCACGTAAATTTTCGTCCAATTCCGAGCACTTTCATTTTTTGTCCTTTTCTGCAATAAACAGACAGAAGCTGGCACTAGGTTAATAGGTTAGTCCAATAAATGTCATAAAATGATATAAACTTTAGAATAAACATGTGGCATTTGATATAAAACAAGCATGGAACATAAAAATTATAGATACGTTTTAGACGTATCAGCGATGTGCATGCATTCCGACTTTGAAGACCATCCCTTCTTCTTTTGCAACTTTGCTTCAATATGCATGTAGTTCTAGAGCCCTTAATTTGATTTTCCGAACCTCGGTTTAGAAAATGTTATTACGTCCTTCAAGGACCAATTCCACCAGCCATTATTCATGGAAATCATGATACTTGTTACTTGAGAACTTTGGAACACCCGAAATTACCACATTCTAAAGTTTGAGCAATAAATTTTATGTGAAGAAGAAACTAAAGAAAGAAATTATCCTTGACTAGGAATAAATATGCAAATTTTCACCTATGGGTAGAAAATTTCAACTAAGCTAACTTATAGTAGTTGGATTAGATTGTTCTATCTTTTATCTTGTACATGTAATTTTACAAAATCTATAAACCCTACAATGGAGAGTTGTTTTCCTAGGAGAAAAATAGAATGTGTGCAAATCAATAAAGAGGCATGGAAATACTTTTGTAGTCATACCATCTGGATATTTGCGCAATGAAAATAAATAAAGAATTTTTTTTTAATCTTTTTAGGTAATAGAGGATGCTCTGTCGACTAATTCACAACAAGATAATTACACAATGTCGCTCGGATGAAATTTGGAGCTTCAACGGACCCAACACGTTCGATATCTTGGTCCACAATCACGTGATAGCGTGAGATGGTCTATTACTGCACACTCGACTAGCATGAATAAACTAAAAAAACTTGAAATTGATTTTTTTTTAAATTGCAGAGTCCGTAATTCCCTAATTTCATTGCAAAATGACATTCAACACTCATCCACAATGGTTTCTTGCAAGAAACATGCTAGCAAATAAACAAAAAACAAGCATCCAGAAAGACATCGAGACCAGAAACTCCTGTATCATTACAAAAGCCGCCCTATCGGCACTTGCAATGAGAACATCAGGACCAAAACAAAATAACCAAAAATTTCTCTCCCTGCAAGATTTTTATGCCCACAACTTACTCCATCTCCTCTTATTCTTCACTTTTCAAAATTTTGTGCACTTCCACTTTTCTTTTGCCTGGACCACCCAACCTTCTTTTCAACGGATTTCACCCAAATTTCTTGCGAAAGAACTCATACGTCACTAGAAGAAGCTAGCACCCATCGTCACGACAACATTTCTTTTCTAATGCTGACCAAAAATAGATCCAACACACAACTTTGCCCACTACGACACTAGGATCATCGGGATAAATATTATTAGATGGCACATTATTCTAGTTCTCCAGAAAGACCACAAGATTGCAGCGACACCCACCACAACTAAATTCTTGTGTTCACCTTCAAAACTATTCATCGATGCACCCACTTCATCCATTGAAATATGTAAATTTGAACCTAAAAGCACAATGTGTTGAATACCAAACAAAACAAGGTACAAGACTTTTGAAAAACTAATCATCTATTGACTCGTCTATATAACAGAAAACATAGTTCTTAGGCAACTCCCCATATATGATTCAAAACATCTCTAGTCAAAATGATTTTTCTGAGAGCCAACCAGATAAAACTTTGATTTTAAGATCCATTTTGACAAGAAAAAATTCCTATGATGCCATTTAACTTGCTCAAAGCAGTATACATATATTGCCTACTTATCTTGCCAGATCCTTGTTGTCTCTATCTCTCAGAACTTTTCTAAATCTAACCAAACAAAAAATAGAAGAAATGACTTTGTTCACCGAAATATCTTTACACACAGCTAAATTACGCAACCTACTATATTTTACCCCAAAAAACCTCATTATCTAAACTGCTGATCTTCGAAGGATCTATTTCTTACACCATTACAACAATTCTTTTACAAAACTTCAAAAAATGTACTTCAGATTTCATCACACCCTGCCAAAAGTTAGAATGTCCAGTTTTAGCCTTACAGTGATCTACATTTCCCCTAGATATTCATTTCACAACCGAGTTTGTACAACTCCTTCATCGGTCTCTAATCTCCATATCCACTTGGTAAGCAAAAATATATTCATTACTTATAAATCCACTACACCCAAGCCCCCCTTATCCGGGGTTGAAACAGAGATTGCCAATTTACCTAATGATGCTTATCACTATCATGATCATATTGCCAAAAAAATGTATCTTCCAATAAATATTTGTTATTTTTCTAACCCTTTTGGAAGCTCAAACAAAGAGGCATATAAAAGGAGATATTACTCAAGCAAGATCTAAGTAAATCAAACTACCCCCTTAGGAATTAAATCTATCTTGCCAAGTTCCTGATTTATACTCAAACTTATATTCTACAAATTTCCATTGCCCCCACATAACCTCTTATAATTCATCGGTGCACCTAAGTACTTATAAGGTAATTGACCCTCCATATACAAATAAAAGTATCTACATAAACTAAAAACTTGACGTAGTAGATAACACCACTAGCCGGCCAATCAGCTCAAAGACATCTAACATCACCAAGACGGAAGAACAATACAAAACTAAAATTATCTTATTATAAATAACTATCTGTCAACTGACACTAGAACCATCTGGTCTAAATATTACTCCCTTTGTTCCTAAATATAAGACTTTCTAGCCTTTTTAGCTTTGTCCTAGTTCGTTGCTAAATGAGTGAATCAATATACTAAAATATGTAAGCATATATACGTACGAATAAGGCAAAGTCAGAAAAGTTAGAAAGTCTTACATTTTAAAACGGAGTGAGTAATATCGTGTGATTAGAAAACGAATGCTGAGTGAGAAGCTCTAGATATTTCCTATTCCACTGCGATGTAGGAATAAGAAAGTACCACAAGAGCTGATGAGTATCCTGTTTCGAGCCGGACTACATCTACCTCACCACCAATAATCCTCACTGCTCGTTTTGCCCTCGATAACAGACAATTTCAGTATTAAATCTGAAATTCTGCATAACAGTATATATGGAACTATATAGATGAATTAATCCAGAATTTGGTACAAAAATCTCATCACGGGCGAGTTCCCCATAACGACCAATTGGCCAAAATTGCAATTGAGGCTGCCAACATGTTGAAACCTTGTTTCAGTCATGGGCGCGCGCATGCACCGTCGCGGGTCAGTAGTCAGTAGTACTCGATCCGGCGCTCTCGCTGCTCTCTCGGCCACGGTCATGGGCGAGCGCATGCACCGTCGCAAAAACCTCCTAGCCACTGCGACTACGAGCACCAAGAACCACTCCTGGCCGAGCGAGCCGCCCCACGGACACACATATATGCCCCAGTGCTTCATCTATCCAGCAGTGAGCTACCACCACAGAGGTTCTCGATCCAGTTCCAAGTCCAGCATCGAAGAGGAAAATGGCGGCGTCGACCGTGCTGGTGCTCGCTCTGGCCGTCGTCCTCCTCCAGGCGGCGGCGTCCGCTGCGGGCGCACCGCCGGGGTCCAGCCGCTGGTGTCCACGTGCATGGAGGGCCCCTTCCCGGCGCACTGCGTCAAGGAGCTGGGCCCGCGGCTCCTCGACATCCAGAAGGCGCTCGCCTCCGCGTCCCCTCGCGGCGCGCTCATCGCCGGCGCGCCGGGCACGGTGGACTTCTCTGCCCTCGTGTCCGTGGCCATAGAGACTGCCACGGAGGCCGGGGCCGTGGCGACCACCATCTTCGAGGGCAAGCTCCCTGGTTTCAACACCGCCGTCCCGGACTTCAAGAAGTGCCTCGACAACTGTACCGTCACCATGACGTCCGCCATGAAGAAGATCCACGGCGCCAACGCCGCACTGAAGGTCCACGCGCACGAGGTCGCCATGAAGCTGGCGAACAGGGCCATCGTCGACGTGTCCTCGTGCACGCTCAGCTGCAGGAGCGTCACCGGAGACATGAAGCTCATCCTCGAGGCCAGCCTTGTCGAGTTCCAGAAGATGCTCAGGATCGCCGTCGCCTTCATCGGAAAGCTCAAGGCCAAGACCCCGCCCGGCCCTCCTCCCCCGATGATGCGCCGCCCCTGAATGATCGACCACCCATGTCGGTTCCCGGCATGCTACGGTCGAGCGACGCAATAACCGAGTGGTCGATAGGACTCAATAACGATGTGAGAAAAATGTTGACATTCGTGTAAAGGGATGTGAGACTTAGTGCTAAGATTTAAGAAAATGTCAATTTAGCGTCTAATACACATTAGGATGTCGATGCTCTTAGAGCTGCGACGTACAAATAACAATTGTTGAATCCTACCCAAAAAAGAAAATACAGTGGCTAGAATTCCTTGGCCTCTTAGTAGTTGATCAAATAACAGAAGATTAAGAAAGCCTCTTCCAAACCTATGGCTATCTGTAGGCTACTCTCGTGGCTTGTAGTATTACACAGACATATCTTCGTGTAGGACACCCTATAGCAATAAGAGCCATTCCCGCTACTCCCTCCGTTTAGGTGTATGGACCTCTAATCAAAAAATATATGTTCCAAAACTAGGCAGAAATAAGGCCCCAAATATTAATTAGCCTAATTAATTGGAAGTTACAACCCTCTCTCTCCTCCTGTAATTGTTCCTAACCGGAGAGCTGCCCTCCTTTCTCCTTTTTTACCGGTGGTGTGAGAAGGTTTGACCAATGCATGGTGTACAATTCACTTGCCTGGTTAATAGGCTAATTACTGTATCATTCCTATTTGATCGCTAATTGGGGAGTAATATAACCAGTCATCATCTGTCTTGGTCGCGCTGCGTTTCGGTAGAGGGCCTAGCCTAGGATCGTCATAAAGGTAATCAATAAACTATAGTGGACATTCATAACCACTTTGCGGGGCACAATCTGCTCTTTGAATTAAGATAAGATAGACCCTTTCCGGGCCCAAACCATCAATTTTAGTTTCAATATATTAACCAAAGCAATCAAACCAATGACTACTAAACTCTTCATAAGGGTACAAGTGAAGCAAGAGAGTCCTAACGTTGTGCTCTAACAAGTATAAGTGAAGCTCAATAGGAATAAAAACAATAACAAATCAATGGATATAAGTGAAGCATAAAAAGCATTCTATAAATAAGCAATCAATGTGCGTCTCTCCCAAAACATGTTTACCACTTGATTCTAAATACAACCGAGCAAATAAAGTAAAAGGAAAGGAATATAAAAACGTTCCAAGAATAACACATAGTATGTGAAAAAATAAAAACATAGGTTCAACACAAAAAACCTGATGATTGTTGATAAAGAAGTGGGGGGCATCCCCAAGTTTCAGCCCTTGCGACTCCTCATTCATCTCACATCAATGTATTTTTTTAACCTTGAAAACTCACTTCACACAAAACTTTATGAAAGGGTTAGTGCTCATTAAGTTAGATCCACTCATGTTAGTAAAATACATGAATTCCATTTAACATTTTATATTGTATATACTAACATTTTAATAGATTATATCCCCAATAGAAACGATAAACACCGATATAAGCACAAACAAAATAAAGACAACAATCTACTAAAATTGGACAGTTTATCAAGATAAAGTTAATATAATACTTTTGTAACTCTAAACATCATAAAAAAAACTAGGATATGCAAGATAAAAAGCAGGGATTTTCTGTACAGAAAGAATTAGCTCAATATTACGTTCAGGTTATTTTATAGAATTTTTCTAGTGCAGACTATAAATCTATTTCAGCACAGCCAAACATCAAAAGTTGCAAGTTTAATTAACTAGAGGCAATTATTGGCACATAAATCAAAGAAAAAGGTACAAAAGGGCAGTAACGTCATTGACATAACAAAATAAGTGAATAGACTCCCAAAAGCTTTTTTCTTTAATGTCTTTTAGCTAGACACATTGCAGTTTTAAAAATTTATCACCTGTAACATCATAACCATAAGTAGCTCCCATAATAGATTTAAAAGGTAATGTCATTTTATTCCTTGTGAAGTGTTCCATACATTTCTTCATGGGAATCTAAAATCTTATGTTGCCATTTTCATATCAATATCCCATAATAAGGAATCTATATCTATAGCAATAAAACCAATAGGAACGTTTAATTATTTAATAAGCACATCATCGAATCAGCAAGATTCCTAAAGATAGAATCAGCAAGATTCAAGTTTAGATAGCAATCGGTCCAAGTTTTAAGATCTAGAACATCATATAAAGCGTAAGGCATGATGGACAAACTATAGAGCATTGCATTCATAGTTTATTTATCTTTATCTAAACAGTAGGTTCCCGACCATCCTATAAATTCCTAGGGATTGAAACCCCTTGCTCAAGCTTTTTTTTCTAGCCTCAATAAGAGCTTCTGTAATATGTGTAGTGAAAGTCATATTCTCTTTCAAGAGTCCAATTGTCGTAATCAAAATCCTTAAAATCAGGAACCGTGAGAGAAACACCATTTATAGTTTTAACCTCTTCAAACCCACTTTCAGCAGTTTTATTGCCAGAAGATTGAATACTCTCCAAAATTTTGGGACTCCTTTTAGCTAAAGTTGAGACATCTTCAATCCCATTTTTTATCAGTAGCAAATATTTGTCTCGGTAGAAGAATCACTAATACTCAAAGTTCTAATATTTTCATTAACATGAACAGGTCAAATTTTAGCATTAATATGAGCAGAATAAATTTTCAGCATCTCTAGATTGTCTTTCCCTCCTAGCTTTAAACCTATCAATAATCCTATCAGTTTTTTTAGACAAACAGGGAAGCCATCCCCGGCTCCATTTTATAACTAAACCATGTTAGTTCCATCAGGAATGTCTCAAACTCATGCAGAAATTAAAAGAGTTCCGACACTCGGCCTAAATGACATCCTATCAGTGTTATCAAGAGTAACATGCATAGATTTTATACTGCTGATTTTCATCTTTAGGAGCCATAATTCTTATCTTACACATTTCAACATCATGAACAAGATTATAATTTTTTTTTAGCAACGTAGGTGAGCTTGTTGAGGTGGCCGCCTAGTCATATCAACAAAAGTTATAACAATCGAAATTTGTTGTCATCAACCAAAAATATGGTCGCAAAGTATGACACCATTTTATGACCATTTCGTGTGATGGATTATGATCTGTTTGACAAAAATCGTCGTCAATTTTTATGATTTGGACCCTTCCAAACGCCTTATGACCATTTGGTGCAAAATCGTCATAGATTTTAATGACTATGCCCACGATCACAATCAACACTTTACTTGTACTGATTACAAAAGATTATCATGATCTTCAGCTGACGTCTATGAATGGTAGTGATAACACTAAATATATTTTTAAGTCAAACAACATGAGCTTCATGTTGCCAGTTAGACTCTAATGTTGCCATGGGAATCCTCTCATGCACTGCGCCCTGATGTGGGGTTGTGACATGTGTAGCTCATATGTCATCGACGCCACGTCGGTGTACGTCGGAGCACGTGTCCCCCTTGTTGACTAACCAACAACAGTCACTAGTCGTTTTCCACGGCCCCTCTTTAACAAGAAAATTTCAGTATGAAAGTTTACATCACCGTATGGAGTACTTCGATGAAATTCAGCCAGAATTTGGTAGTGACATCGATCTCAGCGTGATGGAGTTCCCTCTACCAATCAATTGCCCTTGATTAGATGATAGTTGACACCTGCACGCACGCACTTCCAAATCTGCTTCCCCTCTAAAATCCACAAGAACGCATGCATGCAAGACGCGCACAGCGCAGCAACGCAGATGAGAACAAGACGCCCGGGACAGTCGCGGTCGTTGAGTAGTGAGTACTACTCCTAGTAGACAGTACCCGATCCGCCGCTCCCGCTGCTCGATCTCTCCGCCATGGTCGTGGGCGCGCGCATGCACTATCGCAGAAAGCTCCCAGCCACTCCGACGACGAGTACCAAGAACCACTCCCTGGCCGAGTGAGCCGCCCAACGGACACAGATATATACACCCGGGTGCTCCATCGATCCATCCAGCAGTGTACCACCACGCAAACCCAGAAAAAATCACAGAGGTTCTTGATCCAGTTCCAAGGCCAGGGGCACTGAAGCAAATGGCGGCGTCGACCGTGCTGGTGCTCGCCCTGGCCGTCCTCCTCCTCCCGGCGGCCGCGTCCGCGCGCGCCCCGCCGGGGTCCAGCCCGCTAGTGACTACGTGCATGGAGGGGCCCTTCCCGGCGCACTGCGTCAAGGATCTGGGCCCGCGCCTCCTCGACATCCAGACGGCGTCGCCTCCGCGTCCCCACGTGGCGCGCTCATCGCCGGCGTGCCGGGGACGGTGGACTTCTCCTCCCTCGTGTCCGTGGCCATTGATGCTGCCACGGAGGCCGGGGCCGTGGCGAGCACCGTCTTCGAGGGCAAGCTCCCCGGGTTCAACACCTCCGTGCCCGACTTCAAGAGTGCCTCGACAACTGCACCGTCACCATGAAGTCCGCCATGAAGAAACTCCACGGCGCCAGCGCTGCACTCAAGGCCCACGCGCACGACGTCGCCATGACGCTGGCGAACAGGGCCATCGTCGACGTCTCGTCGTGCTCACTCAGCTGCAGTAACCTCAACGGGGACATGAAGCTCATCCTTCAGACCAGCCTCAACACGTTCCAGAAAATGCTCAGTATCGCCGTCTCCTTCATCGTAAAGCTCAAGGCCAAGACCCCGCCCGGCCCTCCCCCGATGATGCGCCGCCCCTGAATGATCGACCACCCATGTCGGTTTCCGGCATGCCACGGTCGAACTACGCAATAACCGAGGTTTCGATACGACTCAATAACATGGGGTTCTTAACATAGCAGGGAACAAGATCGATCTCCCGATTGATCCTCATTTTGATTTTTCCTAGTTTCTTCTCATGTTTTTGTCCTGTTCTTTTGGATAAAGATCGCGTGAAATTAACTGTTGTACTAGTTCAGATGTTTCGTAGGAATAAATGGAATTTCGTTGGTTTGTTCTATGACAACTCTCGATCAGATGTTTCGTTGTACAAGCATCGCACGGCCGGAAGCAGCCCACATACGGCCCATATTCAACTATCGATCAAATAGGCACAGGAATGAGTTGTGTACTACTCCTCCGTTTTTGGATTTGTCCATATTCATATGTACATAAATATATCTAAACATGTTGTAGTGCGTATATTCACTCATTTTTGCGTGCATCCAGACAATATGTGTAACACCTAAAACATTTTATATTTAAAAACGGAGTGAGTAGCTTGTACGTGTGTTCTAAAAAAAAATTGTACATATTTGTCTCAAAAAGAAAGAAAGAACTTGTACGTGTTTATATTGTAAAATGAGAAATTCCAAAATATTATAACTTGTAATCCCCTTGTGGAAAAATAATTCCGTTTAAAAACATTGTATTGCTTACGCTCAAACCTCTACAAGGAGCCTCTATCTCTCCGATCAACATTCTTTGCACTTTTCTTGTCAGAAAAGAGATATATATTAGATTTCTTCTTTCAATTTTTCATCGACTCGAGTTGCACTTTTCTCGAACGGAAAACGCAACTACCCACAAGCTGCCCTTTTAAAACTTGTGAATTGTGCAAATCGAAGGAGCATCTATCTCTTAAATCCTGGTTGCACTTTTCTTTTCAAAATAGTACAAGGGTTACTTATTTTGATTTTCACCAACACCGGTTGAACTATTCTCGAGAGAAAAGCACAACTACCCACGAGTTGCACTTTTTAAATTGTGACTAGTGCAACTCTAAGGAGTCTATATCTCGCAAAAGTAACACCTGTTACACTTTTCTTTACATAAAAGAGTGGTTCTTTCTTTCGATTTTCACCTGCACAAGTTGCACGAGAAAAGTGCTACTATATCCGAGTTGCACTTTTTAAAGTTGTGATTTGTGCAACTAAAAAGAGTCTCTATCTCGCATATCACCGCAAGAAAAGTGCAACTATATTAGATTCCTTCCTTTGATTTTCACCGGTGCAAGTTGCACTTTTCTCGCGAGAAAAGCGCAACTACGCATGAGTTGCACTTTTTTACTTGTGAATTGTGCAATTTGAAGGAGACAATCTCGCAAATCAACACTAGTTGCATTTTTTCCTTTTTTGGAAAGAACAACTATATTAGGATCCTTCTTTTGATTTGCACCAACACGGGTTGCCTTTTTCTTGAGAGAAAAGCGCAAGTACCTACGAACTTATGATTTTTGCAACTACAAGGAGCCTTTATCTCGCATATCATCACTCGTTGCACTTTTCTTTTCGCAATATGCACAACTATTTCAGTTTCCTTAATTTGATTTTCACGATGCGGGTTAGTTTTCTCAAGAGAAAAGCACACTACTCACAAGTTGCACTTTTTAAACTTGTGAATTATCAAATCATTACATTTGACAAAAAATAAGAAAAAAATGTAGCTCATGTTGAAAACTGATCAGAGTTGTCGTATCGAAAATAGGTTGCTAGTTACACATTTCATCAGAGAAAGTGCAACTCGTATAAAACACTTTGCTAGTTGCACTTTTTTTAGAATATTGAAACTCATATAAAATGTTTCCTAATTGTACCTTTTGTTAAAAATTGCATCTTGTATGGAAAATTGCTGCTATGCACATTTCTCAAGGAAAAACAACGTGATTGAAAACCGTTTGGGTAAATGCATATTTCTTATGAAAGTACAACTCATATTAATAGTTACATATTTCTTTAAAAAGTGATAGTTATATCAGAAATATTGCTAGGTGCGCATTTCGTGAGAAAAGTGCAACTCGTGTCAATGCCGATTGTTAGTTAAAAGTTTGTTGAGAAAATTCCAAGTCGTAAAATAACAAAGACAACACAAGAAAAATACCTCTAGAATTTTCTCGACGATATGATCACACATTTATAAAAAATGCAACAATAAATAAAAAGATATTGAAAAAAGATGCTAGAATCACAAACGAAAGACAGAAGCAGACAAGCCCAACATCGCGTTCCGGCACGGAAGCATTGTGTTATCGGCAAAACCCAAACACAAATCAGAGTAAACGTGACTGTGTCGACTGAGGCACAGCAATTCCTTTTTTAGATTCTACTAGGTTGTGCGATTCATCGTACCGCAATAAATGGCCCGATCGTAGTCACAGCTGTCTTGCTTTCTTTCTTTAGTTTCAAAAAAAAAGTTGGTTCTTACGCACAAACCGGAGTTCAGTATGACCCGGCCATGGCCAAACATGCAGCCACTGGTGCCCTACAGATTTGCGAAGTGCATGGAACCCATCTCTACCTCAGACACAACCCGGCTCCCGCGCCGCGCGCATAAGTTTGCACGTACACTACCGGCTCACTCTCCACTTGTTTACCCAGTCAGTTCTCGTGTCTCGATCTCTCGGCGACGGTGAACGATGGCCGCTTCCGCTGCCACGCTCGTCTTCCTCCTGTCCCTGATCTGCGTCCCGTCCCGGTTCCTCACCGGCGCCCTGCCACCACCACCACCAACGGTGGCCAAGCCCGTGCTGCCACCTCCTGCGACGCAGCCCAAGCCCGTGTCGCCACCTCCTGCGATGCCGCCGAAGCCAATGCTGCCAACCCCGGCCAAGGCCGTGTCACCGCCTCCTGCCACGCCGTACAAGCCAGTGCTTCCACCCCCGGCGACGCCGCCCAAGCTAGTGCTGCCAAGTCCTGCGACGCCGCCCAAGCCCGTGTCGCCGCCTCCTGCGACGCCGTACAAGCCAGTGCTGCCACCACCGGCGATGCCACCCAAGAAAGCGCCGCCAATGCCCGTGCTGCCCCCACCAGCGATGCCGACGAAGCCAGTGCTTCCTCCACCGGCGACGACGGTGCCACCCAAGCCCATGATGCCACCACCCGCAGCGGCGCCCATGCCGGTGCTGCCGCCCGCACTGGCGCCTGCTCCTGGGACGAGCCGGGCTACCAGTCGAAGCCCGTGCCGGAACCGGTGCGGAAGGCTTGCGTGAAGACGCCGTTCCCGGACCTGTGCGGGCGCGTCCTGGCGTTCGCCGTGGACCCGCAGAGGGCGAACGACACCCGCCGCCTCGCGGAGGCGTCCATGCACGCCGCCATCGACGCCGGCACGGCGTTGGCCGCCTTCGGGTACGTCCACATCGGAGGCGCCAAGAACGGCACGAGGCTTCGGATCTGCGTGCGCGACTGCACCGTGCGCGTCGACGCCGCGGTCAAGAACCTCACGGAGTCGGCGGCCGCGCTGAAGCGGGGCGCGCGCGCTGAGGCGGCGAAGATGCTGGGCGAGGCGGCCAAGGGGTGCGGCACGTGCTGGGGCAGCTGCGCGAAGTTCACCGGCGAGGCCATGGTCGTCATGATCAAGCGCGCGCGCCAGTTCGAGAGGCTCGTCATGATCGCCGGCGCCATCATCTTAATGATTATATGAGAAAGGCACGCTTACACGCATATGTACATCGTCTTCGTCGACCGATGCATTTGCGAGAATCTGAACCTGTTGAACCGTAGGGTGCCAAGTGATTTATGGGTTAATTTGCTAGTAGCAGTTTAGTGCAGTGAATAAAATGTACGGCAGAGTATTCCGAATAGCAGATCAAAGGAAATAAAGTCACCATAGCTGATGGTATCGTCAAAAGATTTTCCGATGTGTCATGAATGGATATAAAATTCTGTGTTTTTCACCTTTTGCAGTTGTAGGATGAGAGGATTTGCTCACTCAAGTACACACCTTCTCGAAAGAACTGCGCTAAATTTCTTCTAAGCCCACTCCGGATTGCGGCCCGGCTTAACTGGGCCGAAAGCCCGGACAGTTAACTGAAAATGGAAAATCTCCTCACTCTGTTCAAGTGATAGGTGTAAATCATGACAGGGACGATGATCAGGAAACATAGGTTCCCAAAAAAGGAAACATAAATGGATCCCATGTTCGATTGGGCCTTTTTCTAAAAAATAAAATAAAAAAGAACATTCAAAAGTTTCAACATATTCATTAAAATAGGTAAAAATTCAGAGCAAATCCAAGGGAAGCGCCTAACTGACTCTCTACATATGTCCATTGGAGATCTGTTTCAAATCACTAATTCAATTTGCACCGATATTGGATGGACTCTCTAAAAGTCTAAATCTCACTCCCTAAATTTCATCAATTTTTTGTAACTACCAAGTCGGTACAACGCGATAATGTACACACGCACAAAATAACAATAATTCATAAATCAAATGAAATGTACACAATATAAAATCTGTAATTAATTCAAATACATTTTAGATCTAGTATTAGTCTCATTTTCACTTTTATAATATTTATATTTTATCTACTCTTATACTTTTTAATCTTTTTATTTAATCTACTATTTTAGACTCTATTTTGAACTTTAGTCGGTTCAATCCCTATATATAGATCTTATTATCTTTTCTTATGTATCTTATCCTCGACTCCCTTTCTTCTGCAATTCGTCCCCTGCATACCACGTCCACCAGCGATTCCCCTTTGTCCTACCGCTCGCCTCACTAGCTTCTATCCTCATGCCACATCCCTTGCTCCATCAACACTTGTATCCACCCTTGTCTGTTCTAGATTGAGGTCACTAGCAGCTGGTAGCACAACGGAGTAGGGCAACGGAGCAAGGTGGAGCCGCAAAAGCGAGGGGCACTGGTAGCCAGCAACGGCGTGTGGTCGTGAGCAGCGACGGTGCAAATGTTGCGAGCAGCGGTGACACGTGGTCATGAGCAACGGAGACATAGGAGGCATCCCGCACGGGAAATCTCCTAGCTCGTGTAGGAGCGATATACTGAGTCGGGGGTTGGCTTCACCGATCATTCACCTGTTATTGAGCAACGCAGTTTTTCCACAACTAAGAGGATCTCCCCGCTTATCATGACCGTCGATTTTGCATCCAACGAACGATATTATTCCTATTAACTGATGTATTGATAAAATAAAAAATATGTTAACGTGTTGTTTTAATTGTTTTTGTTAATGCATGTACATAATTTTCTTGCTAGTACATGAATCTAAAAAATAAATTACATAAATTAAGAAATTATTGATAATGAATTGATATTTGAAGATTCATTTATAATTTGTGCACGGATCGTAAAACATTTGGACGTCTTAACATAAGCGGGGGAGATACTCATAGTTGTGGATATATATGCATTTCCCGTTATTGAGTTGTGATCCAAATTCAGTTGAACCCCTAAACAGATCCGAGGCTAACTTCTTTCGGAGAGAACGAGGGCACAACATTTGAAAGATCATAGCTCGCTACGGTTAAAACATATACAGTATCTTTCAAAGACGAACCTGAGGAACTGATTCAAGTGACACGAGCCGATTTGGCTCCGGCAGTTCACACGCCCTGATTATTTTCCCACATATTCAGTTTGACCCTCCCATTATTTTCCGCCGAGCCGTCTCCTCTCCACAGGGAAGACACCCACGTGCACGACCGTCCTTGCCGAACCCAAACGAGAGCAGCAACACGGGCATAAATAACCAGCAAAGCTCCCGTCACCGGTACCAGAAACTTGCACAGACAGCCGCAGAAATCACCACGCCAGTACGAGACAGAGAGAGCACGCATAGCAGCCATCATGGAGGGCGCCGGAGCGGCGGAGATCCGGGACGGTGGAGGCGAACGGCATCTCCATGCACGTGGTGGAGGCCGGCCCCGAGGACGGCGGCGGCAAGCCGGCGGTGCTGTTCCTGCACGGGTTCCCGGAGCTGTGGTACTCGTGGCGGCACCAGATGGCGCACCTGGCGTCCCGGGGCTACCAGCTGTGCCTGGCGCCAGACCTCCGCGGCTACGGCGACACCGATGCGCGCCCGACGTCGCCTCCTACTCCGCCTTCCACGTCGTTGGCGACATTGTCGCGCTCCTCGACGCCATCGGCCTCCACAAGGTAAACAAAGGAAATTGGTTTGCATCCGACAGTTTTTCGTCCGATTCGTGTACAACAAACCAATCCGACGTTCGTTTGTGGCGAGCTGATGCAAAGCAACGGACAGAGTAATCCGTCGGTCATGCTTCTACGGACAACCTCGGCAGCTTAGCAGATTATCTACCTCGCTAGTCGCTAGCATGCATCAATGCATCATGGCCACATTGCATCCATAACGCATCATGGCCACACGGAGTACCCCGCTAGCCCGTAGCTAGCATGCGTCATCATGGATTCATGGCCACGGAAACTAATCTAGTCATGTTATCCACGCATAAATAATACTCCCTGCGTTTTTAAATATAAGATGTTTTGTCATTTGTCCATGTTCACATGTATAGAAATGTATCTAAACACGTTTTATTGTGTATGTTCACTCATTTTAGTATGCATCTAGATAACAAGTGAAACATCTAAAACATTTTATACTCCCGTTCGGTACGATTGCAGTGGTCGATCTTGCCTTTTTCTTCTCGGTTCTGCTAATTCAGAACTAGCTGAGAATTAGATTTGTGTTCATTCAATATCGTCGGATTTGAATCATGATCCGTGGAATTATGAATTATAATTTGGGTTCAAAAGGAGATTGTTTCGGTTGTCGCGGAACTGTGAGATTTGTTTCATGATTCGTGCTAGCCATTAGTTATAACTGATATTTGATGATATTTGATGACGTCATCTAACTCATAATTAATTTCATTCTCATTCCACTGAGAATTAGTCACACCCTTTTCTTTTCCATTCTTGGCTCTCAAGAATGTGGCATCAACGCGATGAAGTTGCAAACAAACGGAAAAGGAAGTCGTAATAGCATTTCCGCCTGGTTTTTGGTAGTAATTAATGCATGCCTGTTGTTAATGGCGTCCAAAATGGGGAGACTGTAGGAGCTGCACGCAGCTCCCTTCTTCTTCAACCTCACAACTCTCTCTCTCACACTCTAGTGCTTTCTCTCAAGAACACACACAGGACCAGAACACACACGCCAAGGAGGAAGAAACACAGCCCACACGAACACTTCCTTGGCAACCACACAGGCTACATCTTACTCTATTTTTCATGTTAATAACCAGCTGAATACATGGGCTTATATAGCCAAACACAACGCAGCCACTAACCCACTAACTACTGGATCCACTAATCTCTCCACTAACCAGGTGCATGCACACGCACACGTTCAATACATGGCCGGCCTCTCCTCAACGGCCACATGACCAAGCCAAACGTGCATGCATGCCTACCAGATTACATTACGAAAAACAATTTAACAAGATTAGTTCCAACAGAGACAACGTACACTTTTTTTCGTGACTGAATGGAAGAAAAAAAAACGATCAAATGGCGGTGACATGTGCGGCATGCACGTTTAGCAACGAACACTAAGCAAGTACTTCCTCCGTTCCAAATTAGATTACTTTCATTTGTGTACATTTGGATGTATCTAGACACGTTACAAATGGAAATCATCTAATTTGAAATAGAGGGAGTAGGAGTAAGCATTAACCGAGACGTCCACCTTTTTTTCTTCTGGCAAGCGTCAATATACACCTGTGAATCGTGATAATAGTGCTGTTTCTCGAGAAATATCATCACAGTACCAACGTACAGTAATACTAGCTTTATCTGTTTGCATCCAGCACGCAAGCAAAATAAATTGGCATCGAACTACCCATGTGTGAGTAGCAATGTAGCATCCATGGCGTGTGACCGTGGGCATGGTAGTTCTTGCCGTAGTACTCGTGTCCCCTCGATCGTAAATTTATTCGGACCAGCTCACGTGGCACTGAAGTGTGAGCCTAGCTGGAAGAGAGTGGCAATTGTGCAGTACTACATAGCCTGAACTTGGGTTCCGTTGTAGTACTTCTTTTTCTCAAGCCAAACAGAAATGTATTTGTAAGGTTCGAAAAACTAAAAAATCACACATATATATTTGAGTTGAAACTTATCTATGTATTGTTTTTTGTCAAATAATATACGGAGTAGCTATTTGCTACGTATCACGAAAATGAGAAAATAAGAACGATATAGTTTGCTTACACTATAGCACTAGATTTCATCTTTCCTATTTTCACCTAGGTCATAAATAGTTCAATTATTCTAGCCAATGCCTATGTGATTTTTTTCATATTTTTTCAAAGGTCATTACTATGTTTCTTTCTAAGTCTTAAAAAAACGAAACGAAGGCAAAAACTTTGCATCATCTCTTTGATTAAAAAGAAGAGAATTACGGAAAACTTGGTGAAAACCGGCACAAACACCCTCACCGGTCTACATGGAACACGACAATCTCGAGGGGACACAAAGCCAAGCTGATTACCAACACAAGTCGCACACACACCAGTGAAGAGAGAGATATCATCAGGGTTGATTCTGGTATATCTAGGTTCGAAAATTCGCTCAGCTGGTAACATGTGTTACGACTTACCCTATGTTGTATGTGTAGTAATTAAAAATCAATACCTTTCGCATATGACCATGTCCAATGTAAGATCGCTTGTATATAGGTGAAATAGGGGGCAAAAACTATCACAATGACACGACTCGAGATAAGGTCAGGTAATCAGGTTGTAATAAAACCGGAGAATATATTTTATTTCAATTTTTACATAAAGTACACTCCACAACAAAACGTCATAGGTATGTCATAATGGCATGCATCTTGTACCTTCAGGAACCTTGGACGGAGTGATTACGTGCAACATTATTGTGAAGAAATAGCAGAGCCCTGCAAGTTGTGGAGTGTGTCATGCGTAGAACGTGGGAATATCCACGCTGTTCGCTGCAAGCAAACAGTCGCTGCGGTTACGGTTAAAAAAAACGTCCAAGGCTGATCTCTGCAGTGACTGAACTGACACGAGCCCAAAGCCATGGGCTCGACTGTTGGGCCTCGTGAGCGACGCGTCATCGTCCACATCACGCAATCGATTCCACAGTTTGACCCTCCCACTATCTCCGCCGTCCGTCTCGTTTTCACACTCAAGCCATTCACGTGCGCGACCGTCCTTCCCAGAACCCAAACGAGCGCAGCACGGGCATAAATACCCAGCGAAGCTCCGGCCGCGGCACCACAGACTTGCCCAAACAGAGCACGCACAGCGGCGGTACGGTAGAAACATGGAGGCGGCGGCGGCGATCAGGCACCGGACGGTGGAGGCGAACGGCATCTCGATCCACGTGGCGGAGGCGGGGCCCGAGGACGGCGGCGGCAAGCCGGCGGTGCTGTTCCTGCACGGCTTCCCGGAGCTGTGGTACTCGTGGCGGCACCAGATGGCGCACCTGGCGCCCGGGGATACCGGTGCGTGGCGCCCGACCTCCGCGGCTACGGCGGCACCAGGCGCCGCCCGACGTCGCCCTACTCCGCCTTCCACGTCGTCGGCGACGCCATCGCCCTCCTCGACGCCCTCGGCCTAGACAAGGTATGTAAAAAACAGATTAATTTACTAGGAGCAAGCATCACGCATCATGGATTCATGGCCACTTGAGCGAGCGGTTAGTTTAGTCACGGATTCCACGCTTAGATTATTATTATCCCGTTCGGTGCGCGTTCACGGTCGACCTCACGGAGTAGCGATCCACTGGTCCATGTCTCCTTTTTCTTCTCCCGTCACCGCTCCAGAATGTGACATTCACGGGTGCGACGACATTGCAAGCGAACAGAAGGTAAAAAAATCTTTATCCACTCATATAGTGTTTATTATCTCCCATTTCCTTTTTCCTAAGTAAGTAAAGTAATTCCCTGGAAAAGGATGCACTGTTGTTCTACAGTAGGGTCCAACATGGAGAGTCAAACGTCCACCTGCGAATCATGATAGTATACCGGCCTGTTGCATCAAGCACGCAAAAATGAATTGGCGTCGATCTTCCCATGTGAACTGATCTATGTGCATGATAGCATAGCATAGTACTTGTTGTGCTGTCTGTGTCCCACTTAAGTTTCATCGGGTCTCGCTATACTTATTAGTGTTCTGATTGTCGGATAGACATGCAAAATAATAAAACAGTGTGAGTCTTGTCACTTAATTAGTTAAGGAGTGGTCCAAAGTCCAAACCAAAGATAACCTTGAATATCAGGCGGAACTAGTAGTAAGTACCATAATGTAATCTCCTGAAAGATATGGTAGCACACTCAACAAAGCTAGTACTCCTGGAATAAAAGATGCATGCACTATTATTGTTATAGTGTTATCACTGTTTTTCTTCTTCGTTGCGGAGTAGAGTTTGATCTGTCATGCATACCATCATTCGTTAGGCAGAAAGACGCAATTTGAGCTGTCTAGGTAGTGTAATGGATAACTCGCAAAAAAAAGGTAGTGTAATGGATAAGAACAACTTTTGGGCTCTCAATTGAATACTTTGGTCCCTTTGCCGGCCTGGTGGCACAGAGGGAAGAACACACGAGAAAACAAGAGGAACTACTGTGTCCGTGACTCAATGAAGTTTGTCGATAATTTTCCTAGCTTTTGTCGGTCGGTAGTTGTGCCTTACCTTATGGTGATTCGATATACACAGCGTACTTCCTGCTGTCCCTTAGCGGCTTCCGGGACCGTACAGAGTACCGCATGAGGGTCGTGAATAACAATCAATCAATGCTGCGAAATACTCCACATTTTACCACATTCTGCGAAGTACATTTTACTTTGCATCAGTACCAAAGTTTTAATTAGCGGGATATAGCGAAGGCTATAGCAGTTTCTGCACCATGCTACTAAGTGAATTAGCATGCTAAAGGTACCAAATCCCTTGAATAGCGGGCTATAGCGGCGATTTAGCAGCGCTATAGCTATTTTCGCAGGTTACCGCTAAATGACTTAGCCCGCTATTTAAAACTTTGATCAGTACTAATTAATCTACAGTATGAAGCGTCGTAGGAGACTCCACCGCTTGTTCGGTAGGCTAGATCGTTAATAATCTTGGACAGGCCGCCCCAAATTCAGTGACACTTCGAAATGGCCCATGTCTGTTATGTGGTTCTAAAAGATTCTCAGTATTCTTCGAAGTGTTTGACTCGCTACTTTCTGTTTTGGTCTTGGGGTAGTGCCATAACATAAGCAGTTTTTTGTTGCCCCAGTACCGCTGTACTCTTCTCTGCGTTGAATTCAAATAAAAATAGTAGCAAAAGCGCACTACTTTGGGTAGATTCAGATACGGGTTGCTTTCATTACAGAAAGGCTTGCTTGATGGTTTGGCCTGCACGTCGCCGGAATCGTACACCACCCTCCCGTCTTTGCTCACTCAAGCCAGCCTATTAACGATTTTTTTAAACGGGATTAAATATAAACTTTTTTGCTTTTTCGACGTGTTTTGTTTTCTTTCTTTAGTGGAGTGTAGGCATGCTCAGCGTGTATAGTCGTACAGTTACGAGGGTTCTAAACTTGTACTCCCTCCGTTTCTAAATATAACACTTTTTAGATTTTTTCACATTTTTTATTCGTACAATCTATATTTATTTTAGTCGTTAGTTTACTCATTTTTCTCCATATTAGAATGTCTAAAACATTTTATATATATTGAACCGAGAGTGTAGCTATCTGTCCATATCTCGCGTTTTCATCCTTCACCCGCAGATAGAGAACGTGACATTCACGGGCGCGATGACCTTGCAGGCAAACGAAAAAAAAAAAGGTTTTTACGGTGTTTATTATCGCCTCCTTTTGCTAAGAAATAATTAATTCACTGGAAAAGGATGCACGTTGCTGTTCTACAGTTGGCTTCAGCATCATACGAGTTCATACTATGTGCTAGCATGGCGTGTGCATGCTAGTGCCACTGTTTGTGCCCCACTTAAATTTATTGGTTCTCGCTAGTATGCTATTGGTGTTCTGATTGTCGGCTAGAAATGCAAGATAATAGTACTAGTTGATCTGGGCTATCATCAGTCATCAACATTGCAAAAGAGTGTGAGTCTTGTCAGTTAATTAGTGAAATTGTGGTCCAAAGTCCAATGAATATCAGGTTGAATCTCAACATTCTGAACCCGCGAACTTTACTAGTGATTTACTGGAATAAAAGATGCATGCACTATTGTTTTGATTTGGCATGCCATCATTCATTCGGCAGAAATACGCAATCTGAGCTGTCTACGTATAATGGATAAGAACAACTTTTGGTCCCTCAGTTGAATACTTTGGTCCATTTTTTACCTGAATCGATTTGGTCGTTACTCAATGAAGTATGTCGACTGGAACTGTGATAAGAGCATCTCCAACAGATATAACAGGGTATTACATTTTGGTTTTAGGCACCACTTTCTGGGTTTTAGGGCACAACCCAAATGATGTATAATTGGCACCACTGAAATTTCAGATGATGTAAAATAGGGCATGGACCAACACAACAAACGTCAAAAATTAGGAACTTTTGACACATTTTCAACATCTTTGACACATAGTTCGATCTCGAAACATGTTCGACACTTTGGACACTAAATAGACCATGGACACTACACCTCGACACCTAGTTCGACACTTCGGACACTATATAGACCATGACACTGCACCTTGACACCTAGTTTGACACTTCGAACACTACATAGACCTTCGACACCTACTCATCATCGGAGTCCAGGGCGAGCTTGTCCCAGAAGGCATCAGAGAGCACATCGTCATCGGAGTCCTCCATTAGGCTCTCGCAGAAATCTCTTCGTCCGACGACAAGACGCTGATGATGGTAGAGGGGCCAGCCTCTGTTTGTGTAAAACTAAAATAGCATGAAAATACCGAAAAAGCCTAGTGTATCTCGGGCTACATGTAGCCCCTTTTTTGAAAACTACATTTTATGGTTTTAGAAAAATTCTGTTTATTTTTCTAAATGTTCATAATTATGTATTCTACCATCATTCAAAAACTAAACTCGAAACACCTTGTATTTTGAGCCACATAAAAAACTCACAATTTTTTTTGTACCGTTCACTATTTCAGATCTGCATTTTTATCATTTTTACAGTGCCTAGAATACATTGTATTTCGTGTCGAAAATTCGCACAATGATAGACTACATCATTTTCTACATCTAGAATTTGTTTCAGATTGTTTTTAAACTTTAAATACCGTTCTCGATTTATTTTTTAAAAACGAGCTACATGGCCCAGGCTACAAAATGCCGCTCTCGATTAAATACTCTGCAGCTATCAACTAGAGGGGTGGTAGGAGTTTGGCCCTAGTAAATTTTGTAAATTTTCTGTAGCTATCCATCTCGTGTATTCTTCTTCCACCCATTGATAGAGAACGTGACATTCACGGCTAGGTGCGATGAACTTTCAAGCCGAGAGAAGGAAAGAAAAATGTTTTTCTAGTATTTTGGTCCTCTCTCGTTTTTAGTGGAGGGGCTGCTATTGCTGAAGGTGACTCATCTGTCACGGGATGCGTATACAGGGACGCCTTGTTCTTTGTACTTCTCTACAGGACAGTAGCGTCCAAACAGTGTGTCAACTGAAGTTAGAGTGCTAGCTCTTGATTTTATTTCCTTTGATATTCAGCATGTGCCCAGGGTGTCGAACCTTGGCAAGTACTACCTCTGTGCGAAAACTGCATGTAATCTGACCGAGACGAGCAGCTGGTTTGGCTCGCCTCCTGAATTTTTGGTCGCAAGCCTGTTGGTTGACGACTCGAGTGTCTGAATAAAGGTCTCTAAGTTTAGTTTTAAAAAAAACTGTCAACACCTTCATGTGTGAACCGAGAGTCTGGCGGCAGGACTGTAATCTTCTCTTCTCTGTTTGTACCCAAATGCATTTAAAAATCTCTAAAATTTCAAAAAAAAATTGCCTGACATCCAGACTTTATATATCCGCATAAAAAAATTGGCGCAAAAAGACATTTCTTATGGGCTGTGTAAAAAAGATAAAATAAATGTCTCGCGTATGGTCATTTTGTAGTACTGGAATTTTTTTTACACGAGCCACACAAATTATCTTTTTTCGTGAAATTTTGTGTACCGATATAAAATGTCCAAAAATATAATTGAAATTTTTGTTTGATTTTTTTACGTTTTAAAATACAAAATTTATATAGTGGGTGCATATACACCTACGAGTCAAAATTTATATAGTGGGTCCACTACCTTGTCCACTAAGCTCGTTTGCAATATTGTAGGGATATAGTTTACGGTCAAATGCATTTTGCACGCGGCAGTGACGTTCAGGCCCGGCTGGAGGTGTGTCACAAATGTAAATAAAATTCCGGTCTAGCAACACTTGTTAGAGAAAGTGATTTTTCGGCAGGAAGCGCCTATGTAGGATGCCCTAACTCCAGTGCAAAAGAATATTTAACGGACCCTTAGAAAATGCCCTATTTGTTGTATAGTGTCCAAAACCAAGAGTCAATTTTTTTTTGAAGCGCGACAGCCTTTTTATTGATTTAGAAGGAGAAAAAAACCGAAACGCGAAACAAAGAAACACCGACACATGCCGGTGCATATAGGCATTACATGATGATTAACACCTACTCCTCCGTTTCAAATTAATTGACTTCTATTTATCCAAATGTGGACGTATCTATACTTGTAACATGTCTAGATACATCCACATGTGGGCAAATAGAAGTCAATTAATTTGGAACGGAGGGAGTATCTTCTAAAGCAACACCCGCCTCTATGACACCAGCTGCTCAAAATGCTTAGCGCCCGCCTTTAGCAACGCTTGCCCTCCTCCATTATCTTAGCAGCTACTCTCTCCGTTCCAATTTAAATGACTTTTATTTGCCCACATGTGAATGTATCTAGACATGTTACAAGTATAGATAATCCATATTTGGATAAATGAAAGTCATCTAATTTAGAACGAAGGGAGTACTGTCTTGGCATCGAAGCTTTATTGTTAAAAACCCTGACATTTCATTCCTACCAAATCTACAAGCAAGTAACGATAACAACAGAGCGAAGTCCCTTGCTTGGCATCCCAGGGCAATTAGTGAAGTTGTCCACATTTCTTAGGCAGGAAGGGTTGATGATGGCTGATCGAGGAGAAGCGGGTTCCCCAGCCAACCCGCAATATCGGCCTAGGTGCGTTTTGAATAGCGGCAATGGAAGAGCATGTGGGTGATAGTCCTCTGGGGCGTTCTTGTAGGGCTGGCATAGGGGATCGCGAGGCCAGCCCCTAGCGGCGAGATGGTTGACGGTCTAGATCCTGTTGTGGAGCGCAAGCCAAGCAAAGGTTTTGCACTTCGTTGACGCCCAGAGTTCCCACACTAGGGGGTGCTCCTCCCAGGGCAGACTGCCATGAACTGACCATGGTAAGCTGATCTTGAAGACTATTCCCCGTTTGCCGCCAAGTTCCTGCTTCCGGCTGGAGCTGAACATCCTGCGCCTGCCTCCAAACCTTGATGAACTCAACAAAATGAGGTGGCGTGAAAAGCTGAATTCTGAGGTTGGAGATCCAAGAAGGCAAGAACCCTGAACTAGAGTCAACACCTCTGAACTGAACTGTACCACATTTACAGCACCGCACGCACAGTAGCATGAAACTGTTGTATTTTTCAGTCTGTGCTCTTAATTTGTAGCGCATGCAGTTGACTGTAGTGGTCCATGCGTACATGCGCACATACCGGTGGACACATCTATCTCGATGACAATCGAGGATTAATGTGTAGGTTGGTTCAGTAGGTCTGGACATTGATCTTATCTTGGATCGATCTCCGCGCGACACGGGCCGGAGATTGCCGATCGGCCCATGGCCATGCCATGATTTCGTGTTTTTTTTACCGATGTCGGATGCAGAGCTATTCCGTTTACCGATTGATTGATACTGACCATGGTTAATTTGGTTCTTTGTTACGGATGAGCAGGTGTTCTTGGTGGGGCATGACTGGGGCGCGATCCTGGCGTGGTACATGTGCCTGTTCCGGCCGGACCGCGTGACGGCGCTGGTGAACACCAGCGTGGCCTTCATGCGCCCCGTCTTCATCCGCACCGGCCACGACGCCGTCAAGACCACCGAGCACTTCCACCGCCAATACGGCCCTACCTACTACATCTGCCGCTTCCAGGTACGTAATAATCCACCAAGCTCTCTTTGATCGTACCACGAAAATCATCATGCAAATCCTTACTTTTATTGTTCAAACCGGGATGCAAGCAACATACAAGCAGAGGTAGCACATTCATAAAAGATTAGTACTAGTCTACTTGTCCATTCCGTCGTAGCGATTATTGGTTAGGCCGTGTGCGTACGTGCACGAGTGCGCACGCCGCCGCGGCCGGCCGGCCGTCTCGCTCGGCCAGAACTACGTCACTGGATTGAGCAGCACGACTCGGGACCGTCCTCGTCGTGGTGCGCCGGCACGCCGTGGGACACGTGCCAGCGTGGTGGCGGCGCCCAGTGGTTTCCCGCGTACGGGTAGGCCAGTTGCGGAACGCCGTAGTGATGCGGCGGCGCGCGAGGCATCGCCCACCCGCCGCCGTACGGCTGGGGGAACGACTCTGGTGGTTGTGCCCAATGGTGCGCCCCCCAGCCTGCACGGTCAGCGTGCTCTGGCGCCGCGCCGTCGCTGACGACGTCGACAGGCCTGTCCAGCTTGCGCTCTATGCGTCTCCGGAGCACCCCCGCGTCCGCCGTCCCGGTGACCACCACCAGCCCCGTCTCAGGCGACGCCCGCACCTTCTGCACCCCTGGAAGGTTCTGGACGGCCTTCCGGATCTTCTTCGCGCAGTCGGTGCAGTGCACGTCTGTCTCCAGGATCACCCGCGACATTGCTCTGCCCTGCCTGCCGCTTAGTTCGCCTGTAGCTAGCTTGTTCTGCCGATGGATGAATAGATCGGTTAGGTTTTATGGAGGAGAAGGCGCCAATCAAGCCGACAGGGTTTGACAAGAAAGAAATGGAGAAGATCGCAAATTACTACTTGCTCTGATTCTGCGCGCGGACGGCACGCGCCCTCTATCTTCTCTTCCCCTTGATTTTCTCCCCTCGATCCATAATTACATCTACGCGATTCTCTCGCGTGGGAATATGCCGTAGGTATAGAATATCTTGGTCTCCAGATATTCAGATAAACATGCCATGCAGCAGTATATCGATCTCCTGATTTCCAGACCCAATTACTTACTCTAGTCTCGCAGATACGGCACGCACCCCCTACCCGTTCCGTCAATCTTCCCCTGGTCAATGCCATGCCATACACAGATCGATTCTGCCCTGGATTTTCGACGTGATTAATTGCTGGATAGACATGCGATACCGTGGCAGCAGTAGATTATGTTTGGATTTGTTTCTGATGAGGTTGAGGCATGAACATTTCAGGAGCCCGGGGTCGCGGAGATGGAGTTAGCGCCGGCGTACGCGAGGCACATCATGACCGGGATCCTCTGCGGCCGTTTCGGCGGGCGCAAGGCCGAAGGTGAGCCGCTGCCCGTTGCCGACGAGCCGCTCCCGGCCTGGCTCACGGAGGCCGACATCGACTACTTCACCGCCGCATTCGAGAAGACCGGCTTCACCGGCGCCATCAACTACTACCGCAACATGGACAGGCGAGTGACATACTGAACCGTTATCAGCATGCATGACATTCAGATGAACGACCGACCGATCACTGATCACCGATGGTGTGTGGGTGTTGCAGGAACTGGGAGCTGGCGGCGCCGTGGGCGGACGCGAAGGTGACGGTGCCGACCAAGTTCATCGTGGGAGACGGCGACCTGACGTACAACTACGCCGGGATCCAGGACTACATACACAAGGGTGGGTTCAAGGAAGACGTGCCGCTGCTGGACGAGGTGGTCGTCATCCCCGGCGCCGGCCACTTCATCCAGCAGGAGAAGGCGCAGGAGGTCAGCGAGCACATCTACAGCTTCATCGCCAAGTTCTGAACACATTGTCTGTGCTTGTACGCGTGGATGTACTCTGTTTCTGTAGCTAGTCACGTACTGGTCGTTCGTGCGCACGTGTATTCTTAATTTGATCCACAATTGGTGCTACTTTTGTTAGTTGTTGTGGGTTGTCGATTCATCTGTTTTTAAGTTCCCGTGGATAATGCTTTTCTTATACTTCCAAGTTCCAACACTGCATTTTCAACCCAAACCCTACTTCCATGGATATGTCCGGGCGATAGGCCAGACACGGTCCAGACAGAACATCGACACACAACCGGACTCCCCATACTCCGTCCAAACATTCGGGCTGTCCGGCACCCCTCATATCCAGCCCCATGGGGCGGAAATGGTTTTGCCCAGACACTCCACACACACTTGCCACGTCAGATACGACAGGCAGGACCCACCCCCATTCACCCTGAACTCCATGTTTCTTACTTCTGCCCTCTCCCTTGCCTAGGTTTGCTGCCATTTCGGCCTCCCACCACTCGCCGTCCACACTCCCACCTTCCTTACTCGACCAGATTTCGGAAGGAAAAGAGCACCAGGGCAGGAAACCCTTATGTGACCCGCCGATGGCCTCCCACAGCTTACCCGAACATTCAACTTTCCGGTTTGTGGGTTTCGCCGACCCGGAGGTCATCTCTCCACATTGCTCTACAGGCTGAACCACCGCCATCCCGAACTCTCCCGCCCGCCATCGGCTTACCATGATTTCCTGGGACAGAAACCAGGATGAGGTTTCCCTCATGGGGAACGGGACAACTCTCCTTATATTCCACCGCGGTATGATTTAGGGTTTGCTCAAATTTTGAGTTCAGCCTGAATTTTTTTTTGATGGATCAGCCTGAAAATTTTCAATTGGATTTGATTTGAGTAGTACATTGTTATCATTTAGGATTCAATATGTAATTGCAATTTGGGGGCGTGAAAAGCGAGTTGAATTATTACCTCCGAGGCAAAATGCTTATTTTGAAAGATTTGAACTTTACAATAGATGAAAAAAAGAAGATCAGAGAATAGTTAGGGCTAGCTAAAGAGAGAAGAAGAGAATTAAGAGATATGTCATTGAGGAGGCAATTAAGAAGATTGAACAAGAGAATAAGAGTATAAAAGGACGAAAGAAGACAAGAATAAAATTGAAAAAAATAAGATGAAAATGGAGTTGCATTGTCGATATCGTCTGATTATAAGATTAAGATGGACGCACCTCGGTTAAAATGAAGAAAATTAAGAGATATGTCATTGAGAAGGAGATGCGTCTTCACCTTGCGCCCGTCAGTTGGCGAGTGCGCGATAATACTGGTTGATCCAGTTGTTAGGAAGGATTCATGCCCACATAAAAACCGCAAGACAGAAAACCAAATATTGCCAAGCAATGAAAGGCTAGCACCGTGTGGTTTGAAAATCCCTTTCCTGAGCACAAATCATATATACATGTTTTAAAAATTATGGAAAAATTTCTAGATGTAATCAATGATGTATCGTACAAATAACTTAAATCATATTTACATGTTTTAAAAAATATGGCTAAGTGCTAGATGTAATCAATGATGTATTGTACAAATAAGCAGAATTGTAGCTATTTTAAAACCTAAGGTACACAAGTCAAAAAAAATCTAAGCTACACAAAAAAGATTTTTTTATAAACTTTATAGTTTGAAAATATGCACTATTCATCATACTCAGATCTATATTTTTTTGTGTATCTCAGAATACAAAATATTTTAAACTGAGAGTTAGCACGTTGTAGGATACATAATGAGTACACTTAGGATTTTTTCCTAGATTTTTAAAACTTGCAAGCAAGATTTTCGAATTTTTAAAATAAAGTGAGCACTGAGCTAGCCAAAAATCCACAATCCGTCTGGTTCAGAATTCAGATTCCCAGGAAGTGATGGCCGGAGCTATCCAGAAAAAGATGATGCCTCTCCCTCTCCTTCTCCTGGCCCTCCTCCACTGCCTCCGGGCCCCACACGCCGCCGCCGGCCCGCCCCCGACGCCAACCCCATGGCCGGACCAGTTCCACGCGGTGCTCCTGATGGACTACCGGGGCAACCTCTCCCTGGCCGACCTCTGGTACGACTGGCCGCGGGGCCGCAACCTGCACGTCATCCGGTACCAGCTCGCCGCCGACGCGCCCTACTACGACGCCGAGTGGAACAACGGCACCTCCTTCTTCTACACCCCGGCGCGCCGCGCGTGCCGCTCCGCCGAGGTCGGCGTCGGCATCCTGCGGCCCGACTGGCTCGTCCCCAGCGCCGCCTACCTCGGCCGCGCCCCCGCCGGCGGGTTCGACTGCCACGTCTGGACCAAGGCTGACTTCATCACCTACTACGAGGATGTAGCCACCGGGCGCCCCGTCAAATGGGTCTTCTACACCGGTAATAATCTCTCGATTTAACCCTCATCCTGCTGCCTTCTGATTCTCGTGAAATTAGCTAGTGATTTGCGATTCCGTTGATGATCTAGGGCTAGGGCATGCTGCAATTGCAACATCAGAGATTATTTATCTAAGATCATAAAATCCAGTGATTTTGGGGGTGCTACTTCATTTGATGTGTGGAACACACTGGGTACAGGTCAAACAGAAAGGATTACAACGATGTGTTAATGTTGGATAATTTATTTTTATCGAATCATTAAAAATAATCCAGCAGCGAAAACAGAATGGGTAACGAGATTGTGCTAATGATGGATAATTAATTTGTATAGAATTATAAAACAAATCCAGCAGATTGTGGCGGCGAAGCCGTGAAGGGAAGAAACAAATGTAGTGAAATCTCACTCTCACTAAGGCACACAATTGCTCCAACTTGCTCTGTTTAGATGCTGGCATTTCCTTTAATTAATAGACTCGTGCTGGATAGGGCTGTGTTTCAGGCTTTCAGCAGCAGCAAAAGGAAGGAATTCACATAGTAATTAGCAGATTACGGCGGCGAAGCTGAAGGGGGAAACAAATGTAGTGAAGTCTCACTCTCACTAAGGCACACAAATACATAGTTGCTGCAAATTGCTCTGTTTAGAATCTGACATTTCCTTCACTGTTTATGCTTGATAGGGTTAATGTTTCGGCACCAGCCAAAAGAAAGAATTCACATAGTAATTTAGCTTCCAGTTGTTCTGTTTCAGAAGTATGCGGATAATTTTCCTACACGTTGTATTTGCTCAACGTACTCCCCATTGAGAAATACATCCTTGCAAAATAAATGTGCAAAAACTGTATTTGCGTCCTCTTCCCAGTCTATTATATGTCTGTTTGCTGTCAATCCATGAAGACAGCTAGTAAGATGTGACTTCTTCCTCTGTTTTATCAGGTTAATGTCCATTGGAATGAATCTTGCTACTCGGTATCATGTTTTTCCACAATAGCTTGTGATTTATTGCCCAACCCTACTTCTTTTTTTTGTTTTGTGCACATCCTTCCATGCAAGTGTGCAACGAGGTATTGTCACCCATGAACTCTGTCTCTACTAGTCCAGTGATAAAGAAATTATGTAGGGCCTATCTAGGTTGTTTTAGCTTTCTCTTGAAAGGCTGTATATAGTTGTATAAGAATTTGGAGAGGACTGCCGGCATGACGCACACCTCTCCTTTTTATAGCGCGTATAGACTTATCTGTCATATCCATAGTGATCATTCATGAATCTGCAGCTTCTATCCTATCAACAGATAGAGGCAAAGCTAAATGTCTGACTGGAAATGTTCTGGCCAAATTAAACATGTCAGCAAGTATTGTTTTATCTTTCTGGCTCAACTGGTTCTGTTTTGCTTGTCAATTCCTTACTGATGTTAGTTGTGTTAGCTTCGTTTTGACTAGAAAATGTTTTATGCATTCCTTACTGCCAACATATGGACCACAGCTGGTACAAGCCAAACAGATAATACGTCAACGATCTATTAATTAAGGAGAATTATAAAAAATATCCAGGAGTTTGTGGTGAAGGGGAGAAACAGATGTAGTCAAGTTCCACTATGTCTTAAGGCACACATTTGCTGCAGCATCCTGTCCAGAATCATGCCTTCCCTCTTCTTTACTATGACAAAACAATGCACTTGTTTAATCTATCAGCAGCAGGCAATGGAAGATTTTAAACCTAACCATGCACCATATTTGCATCCAAATACCCCTCTTTTGGAATATTATTTTCCTAAAGTAACCAGTTTTAGTTACTCCCTATCCATTATATGTCAGTTTGCTCTATCATAGTTTCCTCTATCCATGGTACTCATGAGGACAAACAGCAAAAAAAAAAAACTGCATTCATTCGAACGAGTCCTGTCCTGTCACCTGTTTCCTCTATCATAGTTGCAAAGTTTGTATAGAGGACTCTAGGCATGAGACGCCCTCTCTTTGCTAGAGACTTAGATATAGACCGAGCGTGACATAGCTGTAGGTATGTGTGGTTTGGTGATCATATATAGGAGATCATCCAGATACCATTGCCGTAGCAACCACAACTTCTCTTATGGTTCAGTTCAGTCATACCAAGGATAATATATCACATGTATGTCACTTGTCATATCCAAACCTTAATTTGGAGGACGCTAACATGCAGAATGGTGATCCCACAGGGCGGACCGCGCACGTGATGAGCTTTGAGCCGGGCGCGGTGCTGGAGGATGTGGAATGGCAAGCACCTGCCTACTGCTTCGCCAAGGGCGAAGGCGGAACCGACGAGAACACCCTCATGTCTGAACCTGGCAGGCATGATGACGACGAGAGCTTCATTCCCAAGATCAGAATGCTGAGAGGAGGCTAGTTAGCCTCGTCTCTCGAAACGGAATCCTGTCGCCGCTCGTGACTCATGAGTGTGCTCCATCTTGGTGTCTCGGCATTCGATGCCAACTGTCTAAAATCCGAGCTAAGTGGATCTTTTTTGTGTATGGTGCTGTCCTCTGCCATCAGCGTTTTGCGTCCGTGTACATGGATCTGTTTGCATTATTGTAAGGCAAATCCCCTGAGCAGCATTGTAAAGATTGTTAGCCCCTGTACTGATGATCACAGCTGCGTCGGTTAGCCCGGCCCAGATTAACTTGGCTCAAACAAACAAAATCTGAACAACGGTACATGGAAAAGCTTTGGAAAATACCAGTGTGACTAGACTGAATCGACAAACTATTCGGTACATGCGACAGATTGACAGTACTGATTGATCTCTTGTGTTCTGAGTTGTGAAACGGGAGCGATCCATCGCGATCTCGCCGCTGTTTGCCCATAACTCGGTCATCGAGCACGTTGCGAATACGTCCAACCTCAATCATTACTGTACCATAGTACTGAAACAGTGCCCTAACGTATTACTCACTCTGTTTTTTAATATAAGATGTTTTAGCTAGCTCACATGTTGGCTAGGTGCAAACCCAAATAATTGTACATACACACTAAAACATGTCCACATACATCTAGATACATGTGAATGTGGACAAAAACTAAAACATCTTATATTTATAAACGGAGGGAGTATTATGTTGACGCACAACCGTTTCTCCTATTTTCGATCAATCAGAGGAGCCCAATCTCAATGCGTCGAACTGCAAATTAATACTGGTACCGAGTTCTTTGCTAGTGGGATTCTCTTTTTGCCAGTGGTCTGCCACCAGCACAATGGAAAGATGGTAAATACTCTTACTTCCGTGTCAGCAACTTTCGGCAAGTCTTAATTTCTACTCCTACAGAAAGGTTAATACTAGCTATAGGCAATTAGGCACGTGCTGGCAAACCTAATCGCACAGTCTCGTCAGTAATTTAAATCAGTCTGAAGTTTCACAGTTGGTGTGTTAGTAGGACTATATTACCAGTTTGACACTATTGATCAGTAACCATCAGCTTAGTTCTCCGGTTCCCAACGACTACATTGACCAGTGTACCTGCCTGCGAGACTGCCCTGCAACTTGGGAATGCTAGAGACATGCGTGCGCACCCAAAACTGTCGCCACCGCCTTAAATTGCCGATGGAGACGAAGCACCTCACTCGCTCAGTCTCAGCTCACCCCAAGCTTTCTTTCTTCTCCGGCTATATATAAGAATCAGTCCTCCCGGCACAACCCAAAACACAAGCAGAGCAGGGATGGATTGCGGAGCTGATGAGCACGAACACGGCCATGGCGGCGGTGATGTGGCGGAGTGGAAGAAGGTGGCCGAGCTGAGGGCCGTCGTCGAGGCACAGGACCCCGCGTCCAAGGTACGTACTGTATCCTATGCATCCATCAGTTAACAGTCGTCTCCTTTCATTCCTGCTAGTAGTCAGCTTCTCGCGTGGCTCTACATGTCTCGATCTCTTGTCCGTCGACCACGGCGCCCGTGGGCGGCCACTTCACACCACCTGAGAAGATCATGAGATGGTTCAGTTAATTCCCGCTGGGTTATTATTCCAAAACTACTTATAATGACCATCGAGCTTCTGGAGAGAAAAAAAATGGAATTACTTATTCTGAACGGGTCAAGTTGGTCGGTGTGCTAGCTTAGCTGCGAGGAGAGGACAAGCGGGTGGTTCACCTGTCCATCTCTTTCTCGGCAGTTTTAGAGAGAAGAGCTTTATAAGAAAGTAGTACTCCACTATATATGTCCAAAAACAGCACTCCAAAGATCGTGAGAAAAAAGCAAAATGAAATTTGATGACAAATCATGCATGGATCTCAGAAAAAATGAAACTCAATCTCGTAAAGAGAAGGGGCGACTAGTAACTGATTCAAATTGGGACGTGACTTCAACCCATTTAGAGCATCTCTAACAGAGCCCTTAAACGCGAAACCTCAAACACGGTTTACAGTTCGCGTTTTTTGGCAATTCTACTCACAAATACGAGCGGCACATAGCAGAAACCTTAAATGAAACTGCAATTTTTTTAATTTTGGCGGAAACAAACACTTGTTCTTCAACGATTCATTGCAGACACGAGTTCATCATCGATTCATACGTAATTTACATAAAAACTACACTAAACCAAAAGCTAAACTAGTCTTAATCGTCGCCGCCCTAACCCTATTTCCAAAATTCGGCTCACCGGAGCCTCGGGAGTGGCGGCGACAAGGTCGAGGCCGAGGCGCTGGAGCTTCAGTCCTCGTCGGAGACGAGGTCGACGACGTTCCACGCGTCGTCCTCCCAGTACGCCTTTTTCTCCGCGGCGACGCGGTCTTGCTCGAGCCCCTGGTAGAGCAAGATCTCGTTGATCTGCTCGACCTGCGCCTTCTGCTCCGCCGCCTCCCGCACGGAACGGAGCTTCACTTGAGCCATGATGGACTCAAGCATCTCGTCGGGGACGAAGTCCTCCGGCTCTACGGAGGACCCGAAGAGGGCGGCGTCGTACTCTTCCGGCGGAGAAAAAGCAGGTGGCGCGGTGGAGCTGCTCGCGGCGCCGCTGGAGCTGCCCTCGCCTCCGTTGAGGAGCCGCGCGCGTCGGCGGCCGAACTCCTCGACGACACGGTAGCGGAGCCGCTGCGGCACCGGCAAGTGGTCGTTGGTCCACTTGCGCGAGGAGCGCTTCCGCGCGCCGTCGCTGCGGACCAACTTCGCCCGCCGCTCGTCGGAGTAGTCGCCCCCGAATCGATCGTCGCCCGGCAGCGGCGGCGAGTTCTCCCTCTTCGGGGCCATCCTAGCACGGCGGCGGCGCTGGATCTACAAATGCGGGGCCGGAATCGAGCGTCGGAGGCGGCGGAGAGGTGGGCGAATTGCTCGTTGGCGGCGGTGGGGAATGAGGGTTTCGACCCGTCAAATGGCCCTCGCCCGGCATAAATGAAGGGCGGCGGAGCACATCTACGAGCGCCCTTATCCCGTTTACGGGCGGCCTCTCGTTTACGGGTTCTGCTATGGCCAAAATAACGGCCACGGCCCGTTAAGTCGCCGGACTTTTACGGGTTTGGCCCTTTTAAGGGCTCTGTTAGAGATGCTCTTAGGACTCTGTCGGCATGCCCATCAGACCATGTACGGTACATGAAGATCTATTTGAAATGATCAATTATTTTCCCACGTGTGCAGGAGGAGGAGGACTTCGCATTACGGCGGTTCCTGCGCGCTCGGGACCACAACATCGGCAAGGCATCGACGATGCTCCTCCAGTACCTCTCATGGAAGCGCGTCGCCAAGCCACACGGCTCTATCTCAGATGACGAGGTGCGTGACGAGATCGCAAAGGAGAGGGTCCACCTGCAGGGTTTCGACCGCCTCGGCCGCCCCATGGTGTATTGGCACGCCACTTCCCTGCCGGACGCGACCTCGATAGTTTCAAGCGCTATGTCGCCCATGTCCTCGACAAAATATGCACCAGGTATCCATATAGATCCATCGGTTGCATGCATGATAGCAAGCTACATTTGATCCATCGAGTAACTAACTAACTACTGACGGGTTTGTCCGGTTTTAGGTTGCCAGTAGGGCAAGAGAAGTTTGCGGCGGTGATAGACCTGAAGGGGTGGGGGTACTCTAACTGTGACATCCGGGGGTACTCTAACTGAAGGGGTGGTGATAGCCCCTTCATCGACGCAAGAACCAAGAAGAAGATCGTGTTTGTAGCTGATAGGGACCTTGAGACCACGCTCCGGGGCGCCGTCGATGAGTCCCAACTCCTTGAGGATTATGACGGCAAAGCTCAAGATATAGGGTTACAACAATTTACCACCGTCCAAGCCTAGCCGATGACCGGTCGATGTGGATCACTACTACCTGACGTATGCAGCTAATTAAGAGTGCACCAGAATTGGCGTTGGAACCGCCAGGGAGAGGTGAGAATCCTTGCGTAGGTGGGAGACCGGCTCATAGCTACCAGACATAAGTGCCACGTACGTGGGGCTATGCATCCACCATAGCTCACTAGCTTGTTGTAATTGTTTCTGTTTTTCAGAAGAAAAAATGGTGGCTCATATGTGCCCCGTGTGTAAGTTCGCATGAAAGCTAGTCAATTGTCTGCCTGAAAGTATCCAACATGAATTTAGATGGATTTCCCTGGAATATTGGGAAAGTCAACAGCATAGCTATTGCAATTATTCGACTGTACCCTTACTTGAAGGTTGTGAATGTTGTAAAATGGATGTGAATCGATGGTGTATGTTTCTCAATCATGTAAATACACTGGAAACGAATTATGACACTCAATTTGATCGAGGTCTCCTGCTGCGAAATAGCATCGAAATGAGATTCTTTTCACTTTCCGGCAGGAACCTTTACTTTTCACCAAAGAAACTAGTACCACTTTCCAAGAATCGGATTTGATATCGAGTGATTTCCTAGGGGAATAGGAACTCTCCTACCGGTTGAGGGAAGACGAGAAACAATCTTTTGCTGTTGACGGGTACTATCCCGAAAAAGAGAAATGCTGATGGTTGAAAGGTGTTCCACATATAATGCACAATTAGTACTTTAAGCCAAATTGAAAGGAATGAAAACTCAGAACTTGCAACAAGCACGGCATGTAGACATGACTCAGTCAAAAAAAACAAATACTGCTAAAACTAACCCCCAAAAAACATTGAAAACAGGCTTCAAGCAAGAAGTCTAGTACAAAAGGAAAGTCTAATTGAAGAAATCAGAACAACATGGCTGTGTTCAGTTGGGTATACAGAATAAAAATATATTAGCAAGTAAAATAGAGAGTCGCTGAGTTACCTATGAAAACTATTATGACAGAATGTACTCGTGTTCCCCAATACTATAACAATATCAAATTAGCGTTGATTTGTTAGTCAAAGGTTGATCAGCATACCATCGCATCGAATACAGATCTCCTGTATATTTTTTGCTTGATCATCAACGCTGTCATTGTAGATCCTGGTTTCGATATCACCCTCGATATATACCGCAGAGCTGTAATAAGGCAAGAACGAACATGACACATTCCAAACGAAGATAAGATTGTACACATTTAAGATAAAGTCACGACACCAGCAAACTCTATTTATATGGGGAGAGAAAAGACAATATCTTTGTATTTAAATCACATACTTCTTCACCGACTTGTGAACAGAATAAGCACCTAGATACTCGTTATGAACAGCTATTCGATGCCCCTGAGCTGGCTTTGGCGTATCCTCAGACCCAATTACCCTCTGGTCAAACATGCCACCAGTAGGAGGAAAAAAAGTCCCCCTTGTCATCAGTAGGAGGAAAACCTTTCTATCATAGAAAGTAGTGTCAAATATAGTAATAGCTTCCCTTCCATTGAAGAAACAGCAGCTCTGTCACATGCTCAACAAGATTGACAAATGGACGTATGAAAAGAAGGGCGTTTCAAATTTTGTGAAGAACAGAAATATGTCAAACTGAGAAGTGCATAGTACTATTAGCAGTACCTTGCCGCTTCAGTATCAGTGTGAAACAACTCAAGATAAATTTTGTACACATGCAAATGATCACCTATTAGTTAAAATTTTCAGTGATACCTGTGCTAATAAAAGTTCAGAAAATGATATTAGCAATGATCAATCTGTCAATTAAATGGATTGCACACAGATAGCAAACGCATAACTGTGCCGCTTGAGGTCAGTTGAAAAAACATGAGCAGATTGCTACCGGCAAAACGATCAAGAGTAGTGAAGGTATTTCTTTTAACTATCACTTAGGAGTTAGGAATGGGATGCATCACAAACATTTTCCAGACTCTATTGTATCACCTATGAGTTAGGACTGGGATCGATGCATCACCAAAGAGAACAATTTTCAGGAAAGCGCTAGGCGGGGCACCTGAGGATGCATCTTCCTGAGGCAGGAGGGAGTTCTCGTGGCTGGCGGTGGAGGGGACGCCGTCGTCCTCCCGCTGTCATTCCGTGGGCGCCCTTCTCGATCTTATCCACCTCACACTGGAGATACTGAAATTACGGCGTGCGCCGAGGAGGACGGGTCCATGGTGGGACGATCCTGGCGGCGGCGAAGGAGAATCCATCCGGCGTACGGCAGAGGAAGCGACATGGAGGCACGCCGACGACGACGAGGGAGGGACGGGCAGCGGAGGGCAAGAAGCTGAAAACCGGCGGCGGAGCGAGCGAACCAAGAGAATAGAATAGTCCCACACGGCGCAGCTCGAGTCGGCCGCACCAAAATAAAAGCCAACGTTCTGCCGATCTCTCGCCGAAGACGCACGCTTGGTACTCCAGGCCTGTCGAGGCGAGAGCAGTCGCTACATAGTTTCCTGCTGGGCCCGCCCCCGGGGGCCTGTTACCGTAGGTCATTTGTGTTCGGGATGGGAAACCGTGATGCGATGTAAGTCTTTTTATTTTTTATCTTTTTTAGGCTATTTATGGTTAAAAGTTAGTTCTCTAACTTAAATATGTATACTAAATTAAGATTTTGTTCCATGTTTGCATGTATATATAAAGGCTGTTTATTGTGAATGTAGTGTAATTATTAAGATACCAGCGTGTCGCGGCGGGTAGTTTTACAAACTTGATGGGTAAATGAAACAGTATAAAAGACACGCTATAGTGTCTAAGTTAAATATGCACGCTCGACGTGATGCTTATATATCTGATCAATTAAAAGTCATCAACATTCAAAATGCATTTGACTGATATTTTGTGCAAAATTAATTATACTCGTAGAGAAAAGTGAAATCAAGGATCTAGAAAAATCGATGATGTAGATAGCTTGCATGAATAGATAGGCTATCATATTTACAGTTTGTGGAGTTTTGATTATTAGTTAGAGATATAAATATTTTCACCACAATCACTATTTTTAGTCATACACACTTTTCATTCGAGTTTTCTCTAGGAAAACTTCATGATTGTCTGGCGACACACACATGTTTCTCTCTCAAAATTTAATGGAAATATGCCATCGACATGTTTTTTCCTTTCATTTATCCCATCAAGAATTTCTTGATGTTACAACTGGGCATCCAAAGACAATATCCAACGTTTATCCATTGCAAAATAGATGCACTTGCTAAATAATATAAGTGTCTTAACTTTGACCTTCTTTTGGAAATGGCGAACGCAAGAGACAAAACCGAGGGGAACGACACAACGGAAGTACTTGAATGGAGCGCCATATCCCGAAAAGGTCTAAGGTTTATCAATAATAATCACCATCAGTACAAAGAACGCTAAAATAATAAATTACCAATAACTCACTGGACCATCTAGCGACGACTATAACCACTAGAGCAAGCTGAAGACGTGCCGCCATCCCCGCCCCTGCATCACCGGATTAGGACAAACCTTATCGTAGTAGAGCTTGTTGTATTAGAAAGACATTATCGTCGTGATAAGACCTCGAATGACTACCACACCAGAGTAACAACCATTGTCAGTGATAAGAACCCTAAACCGGAAAGGCCAGATCTACAACCACGTCAAGCGAACACGAAATCCGACCGGGTCCTAGAAGATCCGCCGGACACACATCTTCAAGCGTTCTCTATCGGCGCTAGTCGCGCCACCGGATTGAGGATAGGACATGAGGTTCTTTCACCACATCAACATCCCAAAGAAGAATACACTAAAAAAAGGCCTCTCGCCGTTAGAGGGCCATACCTCACCGCACATCAAAAACCCCAAGGGCGCCGAAAATGGGACGGACTGACACCGTCGCCAGCAATGAAAACAGAAAACCTAGATCGTATCCTCTCTTACTTGCGGGCCATACAAGTTCGACAAAGATGTTATTTTTATTTCTTGAGCGTAACAAAGAGGGTATTTTGTCATATGTTTTGAGAAGCACTATTAGTGAAGGTAACGATTTCTCTAAAATTGTGCGTTCTTAAGTGGAGTATGCTCTTAAATTTGTGCTTTTGCATGATTTGTTCTTGGATTTGTGCTTGTGCATGATCTGTTACTTGTTGCTGTAGCAGGTTAACTAACTAACAGTGTATGACTGAACATATTATATATACTCATGCTTGATTTATATTCATTGTACAAATTTTATATACTCAAAATCATCTTCAGGTGGCGACATGTTCAGGTCGATTTGTTGATGTTGATTTATTGCTGTCGGAGACGGGAGATGGCCTGGAACCTCGATCTGCTGCTGCCGGCGATGGGAGATGGCATGGGAGCTTGATCTACTGCTGTCGGCGACGGGTGATGCTCTGGGAGCTTGATCTGTCGCTGCCCGCTACGGGGGATGATCTGGGAGCTCGATTTGCTGCTGCGGGCGATGGGGAGGACCTGAGAGCTCGATCTGCTGCCGATGACGGGGGAGGACCCGAGAGGTTGATCAGCTGCTCCCGACGACAGGATAAGAACTAAGGCGACGGGAGAGAGACCGGGGCGGCGTCGGCTAGGACCTAGGGGCGACAGCGAGGCTCCCTCTTTTCGCGATCTGGGGCTACGGGGGAGTTTCGCTGAGATTACATATTTGAACTGTATCATTATTTCGATGTGAGGTAGACATGTCTACTCACTCCGTAAGGTCTTATATTTTGATACGGATGGAGTAGTTTTTAACCTTTATCTAAAGTGCCTAAACGACTTATAATTTGGAACTATAATTTGGAACGGAGGGAGTAATAACGCATCGTGCATAAATAGGTGTACCCTAGAACCGGTATGTGAGGAGGCAGGAGAGAGAGGCGATCCTAAAAACCCATCTAGGGTTCCTTCCCCCTCATCGGCGACACCACTGGTACGCTCCGCCTCCGTGTGGTTGCAGGCCTGGCTTTTCCGATCTATGGTTGTCATCATTGGCAATGGTTATTACTCTGGTGCGCTGGCCCCTCGGGGCCTTAACACGACGACTTCCCGTCTGTCTATTAAAACAAGCTCTAGTACGACAAGTTTTACCCGGCTCCGGTGTGGGAGAGGTGAGGACGGCGGCGTGCCTTCGACTCGCTTCAGTGTTTGTAGTCGTCGTCCGAAAATCTATTTCTTTTACTTTTAGAATTCTGTGTACATCAGGAATGATCAATGGTCGGCGTTTTCGCAAAAAAGGTGTACGCCTCTGCTTCTGACGTGGAAGGGAAAAGTCAGCCCAACATGTTAACCGATCCCCAATTCGCCATTATTTCGGCGGCAGCTCCGTGTGAACGTGAGTGCGCTGTCCCCGACACATCTCGCCCATTCGCCCACCTCACTTCTCTTCAGTTGAGTTCACGCAAGCAAAGCAAGCTGCGGCAGAGCCCGGCTGGCGCGACCATGGCGGCGTCGCCGGCGGCGGAGATAAGGCACCGGTCCGTGGAGGCGAACGGCATATCCATCCACGTCGCCGAGGCCGGCCCGGAGGGCGGACCCGCGGTGCTCTTCGTGCACGGCTTCCCGGAGCTCTGGTACTCGTGGCGCCACCAGATGGAGAACCTGGCGGCGCGCGGCTACCGCTGCGTGGCGCCCGACCTCCGCGGCTACGGCGGCACCACCGCGCCCCCCGACCCATCCTCCTACACCGCCTTCCACGTCGTAGGGGACCTCGTCGCGCTCCTCGACGCCCTCCGCCTCCCACAGGTAGGTAACTCGTCAAAATGAACCGATCCATTCCCCAAATCGTCGATCTCGCTTGGGCGATCGATCGGTGGTGACTGACGCGTTGGCCGCGCCGGCGGTGAAATGAAGGTGTTCGTAGTGGGGCACGACTGGGGCGCCATCGTGTCGTGGAACCTTTGCCTGCTGCGCCCTGACCGGGTGCGCGCGCTCGTCAACCTCAGCGTCGCCTTCTCGCCCAGGAACCCCTCCGTCAAGCCAGTCGACTACTTCCGCCGCGCCTACGGCGACGACTACTACGTCTGCAGATTCCAGGTGAGGAATTCAACTTTTTTTAAAGATAAAAGGCACCTGTTTACCTACCTGTTTAAACTGAAGTGTCAAAATGATTAGTGACTTCTGTAATTGGTAGGCATGGTCTTTTGTTTCTCCATTTCGGGATGGGATGGCATTGCTTTACTGTAATTTTGATCTATTTGGATGAGAGACGGCTATACTGCATATGCATGTGGAAAGAGGAGAAAACAGACGACACTGAATTCGATTGAAGAGTAATTCCAAAGAGATTGAATCCGAAGATATTGAATTCGGTTGAAGGACAATCTAATGACTGGTCTGTCGATATTTCATATCAGTTCATCTGCCAGGGTTCTAATTTAGTGTGTCGATAAGATTTCATTATATGCTTGCCACTTGCACTGTCTTGCCTAGTGGGCCTTTCCCAATTTTCCCGCAAACTGCAGTGCATCGGTTGTAGGGTGACATGTCAAGTAAATAGATAGTATTTGCTATTTAGCAGTCCCTAGTTGTATATCTCCATATCATTTATATTGGACGCCTCCTTTCATCTCTTGAAGTCCGTCCTTTTCAATCAAGCTTCATACAAGTGATTTCTGATACATGTCTTTCTGAATGTGACACTGGTTGGCAGGAGCCTGGATTTGAAGCAGGTTTTGATAGTTTCGACTTGAAGAGGTTCTTCAAAATGGCCCTAACTGTTCAGACCACAGGTTCGTCTGCCATGTCCCTTACAAAAATGCAGGCGAGCAACAAGGAAATAACACTGCCTTCTTGGCTCTCTGAGGAGGATGTCAGTTACCTAGCAAGCGTATATGCAAAGACTGGATTTGCTGGTGGCCTTAATTACTACCGCTGCTTAGACCTGTAAGCCTGTATATATTTTAATTTGTTTTTACAAGAAATCAAATCATCATTTGATCAATCATGCATATCACTTTATCCTAAAACGTTTCCATGCATACTAAATTTCTAAACCATGTATTTACAGATGGGCCATGTTTTTTTGAACTGACAGCTAGAGAGATGCAGCATAAAGCATCATCATTTTGTAATACTGATCATGACAATAATGGTGGAAACATTTTTCCTTGCACCTTTATGTGTCTGAAGTTCCATAACAGTGGCACAAGGCTAAGAAGTAGATTGTTCCTTGTGTTAGTCATTTCATTTGATAGAATAGTATTTTCCTTTCTCCCCACCATCTTACTCATTCTTTTAGTGTGCACAAGCGCTCACAGCCAGCATGTCCTGCAGTTAGCAAGATGCCATTGTAATCTTACAATTTTACTCGATGCTAGAAACATTCGCAAAATCCTCTTCTGAATATAATTCCACATAAATATAAATGTCTGGCCATGCGTAGCATCATTGCACACATACTAATGCACAATATATGCATCAGGAATATTTTTAACTTCTGAACGTCCTTCCACAGGAATTGGGAATTGATGGCACCATGGACAGGAGCAAAAGTTCAGGTGCCAACCAAGTTCATTGTCGGGGACGGCGACCTGGCATACCATCACCCAGGAGTCAAAGGCTACATACACAAGGGTGGGCTCAAGAGAGACGTGCCTATGCTCGAGGAGGTGGTGGTCGTCAAGGGTGCCGGGCACTTCATCCAGCAGGAGAGGGCGCAGGAGATCAGCGATCACATCTATGACTACATCAAGAAATTCGGCACGACACCGAAATGTCCAAATTGTGAGATAGTTGGTTCATGTACATACATAGTTAATAATTAAGAAACTTATGTGTGAGTATTTGGCCGTGAGGTTTGTACGCATGCAGCTTGAAAACTTCAAGCTTGTGGATTCCTGCACAGAAATCAGGATAACACGAGGTGTAGTTGTACACTTACAGAGATGTTGTTTCTGTCAAAATAACATTTTAAGAGTTCCTCACAAGTGCTGCAGTTTTGTTATAGCCGAGAGCAAAAAATGAAGATCTATGGCCACCCATTCTTCAGCTTTATTAACATAATAAAAACACTTGCTCAGTAGTAACATGTTGCAGAAACACAAAGGTCATGTGGAAGCATAGTTTACTAGTATGACGCAGCGATGCATAATTCCAGGCGTACAAACATGATACGCAGAGGAACTCCAGAACGGTTCAGGGAGATGCAGTTGCTCAAAATCTGTGGTGACAGTTGATCAATCCCATTGTTAATTTCTGCGGAAAAGTGCAGATCGTCCAGAGTTATCCAGGATTCAGAATAGAGGTGTTATATTTATCACAACAGAGGAACTTAAGAGCCTTTCTGTACGTCCAAGTGAAAGAAATAACATATAGTAATGTTTTGATAAAATGTGCCGATTACATTGTGTATTCTAACAGAAAGTAAATTGGGAAAGTACACAGAGGATGGATCTCTAAAGATAAACCAAAAGCCTTTCTAATCAAACCTTTCTTGATCTATTTGCGCTTAACTACACTAACATAAGGTAGCTCCACGGACCCCATGTAGATCTTGCCATTCTCCCTCGCCATGATCTCCGTCGGTCTGACGCTCTTGGACCCCGTCATCCGCTCGACTATCTTCCCATTGCCATCAACCCTTACGGCGAGCAGATGGCTATCGCGGCCAAAGGGCAGCTCATTCTTCTCACGATGTAACGCCACCCAGTAGCCTCCTCTCATGTCAGGCCTCACGTTATCAGGGTAGCCCGGGAGGTCGGCGAAGGCTCGGATCTCCCCGCGTTGGGCCCTTTGATCCAGTGCCTTAGCAGCTTGCAGGGTCCGGTAGACGCGACGACGAGGTGCGTGCGGTCGGCACTGAGGGAGACGCCGTTCGGGTAGGTCATGTCGGATTGCAGCACGGTGACGTCGACGTTCTTGGGTCGTACCTCATGAGGCGCCCCGTGGAGTCCCCCGTCTTGGTCACCATCTCGTGTTGGGCCCTGTTGAAGTTCATTGAGCTGTCGGTGAAGTAGACCTGGCCGGTGAGTTGATCGACGTCGACGCCGTTCGTGAACCGGAGCGGCGCCCCGTCGACCTGGTTGGCGAGCACGGTGGCCTCCCCGCCGCCGGGGCCGACCCGCATGAGTCCCTTGTACGCGTCGGCGATGTAGAGGTCTCCTGACTTGTGGTCGAAGCGGAGGCCGAGCGGGCGGCCGCAGCGGCTCTCGGTGGCGGTCTCGGGGCGTAGCCTCGTGGCCGTGCAGGTCTTGGCGTCGTAGCCGGGGCCGTAGGCGTATGTGGTCCAGCCAAGCTTCTCCCCGTTCCACTTCAGTATGCGGCCGTCCGAGACGCCGCTGTAGGGGCCCTGGCCGTGGCCGTCGAATGCGACGCTCTCGGGGCCGCGGACCGTCCCGCGCGGCAGCGGCAGGTGCTGGCTCCGGGTCGCGTCGAAGCTGGCGGCGGCCATGGCGGCGGGCATAAAGAGGATCGCGATGATGAGGACGGAGATGACCTTCTTGGCGAGACTGCTCATGGCGCAGCCCATCTCTGCTTCGCTTGGTCTTGGGTCGAGAGCTCGATCTCGCGTTGTTGGCTTGGATCGAATCGAGTGTTTGATCGACGGAGGCTTGCTCGTTGGTTTGGTGGAGCATAAACGGGTGGGTGTGGCGCTATTTGTAGTGCTGGAGAGAACTAGCTACCGGTCCGAGTCGGCTCAGGATACACGTTGAGGACGGCCGGAGTCGGAGAAGTGTGTACCGATCCGAGTCGGGCTCCTACGGTTTGGAAGAGAAACGGAGTCCTGAGTCGAAGAGAAATACTAGCACTCCTAGTTATTTCAATACGACTTTGCTCCGAGTGCGACTGTGACTCTGCGTTGAGCATGGCGAACCTAGTAGCTCTCGATTCGTATCGTATCTGTCGCCTGAATTGCTTGTCACTAGTATTCATCATGTATGCGGACGCTGGATATAATGCCTAAAACTCTTTAAATAATAAAGCTTCCTTTATTGAAGAAAAAAAAGTATACATCAAGTGAATCCCTGGTTAGATCAATGCTGAAATTAGAACAATCTACGACAACAGGGGTGCCGGGGAATCATCCAGCAGGAGATCAGCCATCACATCCATGAATAGATTTTATGGAAAAACTTATGTTTGATTTATAAAATTTCAAGCGTGTGCGATACTACCTGGAGACTTGGATCTGAAAAGGTTAAGTTTGTGCCAAAAATATCACATGGCTGTTCTTACAGTTGAGTTTGTGAGGCGATCGATCTCATCTCTAGAGTGGTGCATGAAACCTAGAACGCCCAGGAAGTTCGACACGCCACCAGAATTATTGAAATTGTTAGATAGTTGGTTGATGTACATAGATATACTCCTCTGTATCTTTATATTATATAAGACGTTTAGATAAGCTAAACCACAGAACACCTTACATACTGTTACAAGGGAGTAGTTAATAATCAAGAAACTTATGTGTGTGAGTATATACCCGAGAGATATACAAAAATTGAAAACATTTAGCCTGTGGATTCCTTCACTCAGAATAGAGGCCACACGAGCTGTGGTTATATGCTTACGGAGATGCTCTCTCCATCAGGAGCATCTAAAAGTTCCATATCACTGCTGCATATTGAGTTATACCCGAGGAAAAAACAAAGATCTAGCCACCATTATTCACCATAATAAATATGTGTTTACAGAAACATGTTGCAGCAAGAGGGATGCTATTGCTCCACTGACAAGGGCACAAGACGAAGCAAGTTCATGAAAACGTAAGTAATTCCGGGCGTACAAGCATGATACATCGAGAAGACTCCACGGAATCGCAATTGCTGGAGTCAGTGGTGGCAACTGAGGAATGACATCACAAGTCCTGCACAATCAGATCCAATGTTATTTTCTCTGGAAAAGCTACATCAATACAGAGTGTCTAGGTATGCCAAGTAATAAAGGACCAAGTTCCAGATGGTCATTTCTACCATACCACAGTTTCTTACTTGCTACATCAGGCAGAAAATGTCCGGCTGCGCCTCTGGACATCGAACTCGGCCTCAATGATGCCAGTTATACCAGCTTTGATCTTCTGTCCTATTCGAACAGGGCCTACACCCTCAGGCGTACCTGCAGAAGGTCTCCCATTAATAACCCACACACATATCCTCCAACACACTATACAATCGTGTAGAAAAGACGTCATTACCAGTTAATATCACATCACCCTCCATCAGTGTCATGATTGAACTGATATAGCTGATTAGAAAAGGAACCTTGAATATCATATCACTTGTAGGACCTTTCTGCTTAAGTTCATCATCCACCTGCGTATGGTTGCTCAATTCTTGTTAAGAGTATGTCTAAGCTCGGGTCACGATAAGCAGATTCGTTACATATTTTTATAATTACCTTTAGCCAGAGCTCAAGGTCATCGGGATTAGGGATAGCTGATTTTGGAACCTAGTTGATGAAGAAACCATCATTGACAAAAAGTACAGAAGTGCGAGCAGATATTACCATAATAATGGAATGTCCTATATCGTGTTAAGTCGGAAGAATGTAAAGGGTAATACAAAAATCATGGTAGTTGCAAACTCAAAAGTATTCTAGCTTTTTTATGCTACCGACTTAATTCCTAGTACTCTTGCTTTGTTTATGTCATGAACAAGATGAGTAAAAATTCCTTGACTTCCGTAGAAGTGTTCAAAAATGGTTTGGAGTGAACCCGTGAAGAGCAGCATAGGTAGTTCAACTTCTTCCGTTGATTGCAAACTGAGTAGCTAAGCAAGTACAAAAAAAAACTGCGGTGGATCCATGGATTACGAGTCGCGCGACTAATCATGACTAGTCGTCGACTAGTCTACGAGTCGTAACTTGGAGGTCGGCTCGAACTGTCGACTCGACTGGTTGGGCGAGTCGCTCGACTCGCTCGACTAGTCCTGACTTATCTTGACTAGTCGCACCTGTTCGGTCGATCGACTAAAAAAAAGGCCCCACATGTCATATTTTTTTCCAATATTGCTTTGACCCGGCTGGAAACCTAGATCGAGCAGCCCTTTTCCCCGTGAAACCCAAAATCGAGCCTGGACTCCCGCCTGGCGCTCCTCTCCCTTGGCGGCCGCCGCCGCTGCGAGTTTGCCGGCCGGCGCCGCCGTGAGCACATGGCACCCCGGCCTATACCTTCCGCCCCGTAATCTGCTCCTCCACCTGCTATTCCGCTTCCGCCGGCTGCTGCTGGTGGCCTGCTCGTCGCGCCATCTGCTGCTGGTCTGCTCCTTCGCTGCTGCTGGTCTGCTCCTTCGCTGCTGCTGGTCTGCTCCTTCGCCGGCTGCTGCTGGTGTGCTACTCCGCTGGCGGCTGCTGGTCTGCTCCTCCACCACCAGCTGCAGCTCTCAGGCTCCTCCCGCAACTCTTTTCACCGGCTGTTGCTGCTCTGTTCTGCCAGCTATTGCTTGTATTATACTACTAGTAGTAATATAATATGATATTTTATAGCAAATATTACTGTATAATCATGTCGACTAGTCAACATGAGTCATGACTATTCTACCAGTCGCTACTTCAGATCGACTCGTCGACTCGTAATTCTTGGGTGGATCTCAAACCCCTTTTGAGCTCCCTTAGTTTTCACTGTATATTTTTCAGAAAGAAATATGTAAAAATGAGAAGAAACAAAGTCACATGCTCACAGCTTACAAGCCACCTAGTACACCAATCTTTTGAGTAAGAGAAACACTGGCTTACCATTGCACTAATTGGAGTAAAGGTATCCTGTGCTTTAGCCAAAGTCCAAGGGAGACCTGCAGACTAAAAGTTCATTGGTTAAGTAATACCAAGATGATTGAGATGGAAATTATCTTACACTAACAGATGGAGGGTTTCTTTCTTTCATGTTGCGGTGAAAGCGGATTTGGATTACTTAAGGTTATGTTTATAAATTGTTCACTACAAGTTTTGCACAGTAAGATGGAAACAGAAAGAAGTGGCACAAACAACTAGGCCCAACAAAAACATATGATTTCTGTTCTATGCATTGGTGCACCATATGGAACTTCTGAGATACAATGTCAAGTTTGTTGCTGGTTTATTTACGCAAGTTGGATGTTTCTATCTACATTTCGATTTTCAATTAACTGTCCAAGTTCGATGTTCCTATCTACATTTCGATTATCAATTAACTGTCCATATCAGTCAGAAGAAGACATTCGTAAGACACCAGCGTATAACTTTCCTGAATTTATTTTCTTGAGTTTGAGTGTGAATGCTCTTTCTACCCTTTGAGTTTCCACTGCCACCAGAAAATGGCATATGGCATGAACCAACAATAAACAACAGGTAGGGCAGCACCAAAGGAAATTATAACTGTTAAGAGTGTTAGTGCACACCTTAGCGACGGATTGAAGGTCCCTTGCTGTCATGTCCAAAGCAAGCGCATAACCTGTAAAATTTCACAGTGTACACAATTGTGTCATTTATCATGTCATTAGTGAAAACATGTATTAATTACGTCGGACGTATAATGCTCTCTACATTGACAAGAAGCACATAGATAGAGTGAACCCCAACATGCTCACTTTCAGAAGAAAAAGAAAGAAGAGAAACCACCAAACAAAGTTATAAAGCTATACCAAGCAAGGCTATATAGTTGTTTGTTGATGTTAAGTCAATCATTGGTCACATTTGAGTAATTTAGTGTTCATATTTCAGAACAGAACACATATAGGACGTGAAAATGTGATTCAGATCAGGAATTTAATGTGCTAATAAGACTGACCATGGCAATTGGCAAAACAGACAGTGAACAAACATGTTGACCAAGCCGAATGGATTTCCTATTCCAAACTCCACATTTTTATTTTCCACCAGACTTAACAGATGTGAAGAACTAGTATATTTGGAATTGCTAGTGGTTGCCTCACTCTGTTTACTGAATAGCAAACTGATGGGAGTGTCAGATTCAAGCTCCAACATACATTTGTAGCATGTGGTTTATCCTACAGTAGTAGATTTCCAGTTTGTCTAACTATATCAGGTGCTACCCAAATTTGCAATTACAGTGACAGAGTAAATTTCCTCTGCTGATGGTATCCTTAGATCAGGTAATCGCTCAGGGAAGGCAACGGCGTCCTTAATGTGGGTTGTAGTTACCTCCGACGAAGTCCATGGCGGATGCCTCGGGTACGTCGCGCGCGCGGCGGGATATGACGACGGCGAGCTCGACCTCGTGGTGCAGCGACTCGAGCGGCTCGGGCACCTCGACGGCGGCGGTGGCCACGCCCGCGTGGAGGAAGGACGAGGTCGGCTTCAGGAAGAGCACCGGCTCCTGCAAACCACCGAAACACGCGCGCCGCGACCGCGTCAGAGACCGGGGGGGGGAGGAGAAAGGGTGCCTCGGGATCGGAGGGGGTCAGTCGGGAGGGAGGCGGACCTTGGGGACGGGGTTTCCGAGCTCCTTGGCGTGGGCGACGTAGTTGCGCCCAACCCCCACGATCTTCGTGCTCACCGCGAGGAGCCTCTGCGCCGCCGCCGCCGCCGCCATGGTCGGGAGTGGGCAGAGAGCTGCAGCTTCCTCCGAGCTCGGGATGCCAGATGGTAGACGAGACGACAAGCAAACAGAAAAGAAAAGAAATATAGTTGGTTCCCAAAACCCCTCCTGGTTGAGCCGGACCAGTTCCTCTGTTCCACCGCACGCACCAGAGTACCAGACCTAGCGAACGACCGCCATGGAACCGGCGCCGGCGCTCCCGGTTGAGCTCGTCGAGGAGATCCTCCTCCGCGGATGTCACAGCGTGACATGCGACCTCCCATCCGCCCTCCAATCCCCATCCAACGGCCCACCCTGACCCAAGATTACTGCTACAGTGCGAATGAACAGTGGCGTGCTACAGCGTCGCCCACAGTGTCGTCTACAGTTTTAATCTGGTCCGCTCATTTTTGATCCAACGGCCCAGAATGCATGGCATGGCACTGTTCACGCGTGACATGCCTTAGGCATGTCACCTGATCCATGTCCTCCCTCCTCCGCCTCCCGCCCGACGACCCCGGCTGCCTCCTTCGCGCCTCCCTCGTCTGCAAGGCCTGGTGCGGCGCCGTCTCCAGCCCCTGCTTCCGCCGCCGCCTCCACGAGCTCCACCGGGCGCCCCCCGTGCTCGGCTTCCTCCGCAACTGGAGCAACAAAGATATCCCCCACTTCATCTCCACCACCTCCTCGTCCTTCTCCTTCGCCACCCCTGAGTACAGCTCCTGGCAGGCCGTCGACTGCCGCCACGGCCGCGCCCTATTCCTCTCCAAGGGGAAGGATACCCGGAACCTCCTCGTGTGGGATCCAATCACGGGCGTCCAGCAGCGCATACCGGTGCCCGGGGCGTTCAAGAGCGGCTATTCGAACGCGGCCGTGGTCTGCGCAGCGGATGGCTGCGACCACCGCGACTGCCATGGGGGTCCCTTCCTCGTGGTCTTCCTCTCCGTCGAGCAAGACGCAGCCGACATGTCGGCGTGCGTGTACTCGTCGGAGGCCGGTAGGTGGGGCGAGCTGACCTCGGTGCAGGGCCAGTTCGGCTCCTGCTTCACATTATATTCCAGCGTCTTCGTTGGGAGGTCTCTGCTTTACTTCATGTCCGATGAAGGGAGGATTCAGGAGTACGACTTGGCTAGGCACTGCTTAAATGTGTTCGATCCACCAGACTCTGTGAAGTTATTTAACCTTATGCTGGCCAAGGACGGTGGACTGGGTGTTATCCAAGACTTTGATCCGCAACTCAAATTATGGTCGAGGGAGAAGAGTGACGGCACTGATGTACGATGGGTACTGAGCCGGGTCATCAGCTTGGAAAATTTGCTCCCAAATGGTGCTCTTGTGGGAGGTTCCATACATGTGTTGGGTTTTACCGAGGGAGCAAACGTCATTTTCGTGACCACGGGTCGTGGCCTTTTCACAATCGAACTACAATCACAGCGGGTGAGGAAGGTGTGCGATGATCATGGATTCTGCAATTTGATTCCAGTTGTCAGCTTCTACACTCCGTACTCTAGGCTTGAAGAGCTTGGGGGTGAACACCACTACCCGCCGTTACTGCCGAGCCCTACAGATGAGGTGGGTTGTAAGGAGGGGGGTGGAGAGGAAGAGAAAACACTAGAGCAGACGCAAGAGGTGTTCGATAAGTGCAAGGCCATGGAAGAGGGGAACTTCGACAATTCCAGTGTCTCCTTCAACCAAACCCTTGAGACGAGGTGAGGGTTGTGCTCCCAAAACATTACTTCTTCTCCAAGATAGGCTCTAGGATACGCACAGATGGATTGTGGGCAAAACCTTTCAATTAGCTCGGTTTTTTCATGTGTCGTATTTGTTCTGCGCATTTGACATTTCAACACGCCGATGGATTGTTGGGGGGGGGGGGGGGGGGGGGAATTAATTAGTTGTTATTTTCATGTGTCCGTAGTTGTTTTGGGCCTTTGACATTTCTAGTTAGCTTAGTTGGTTTAAGATGGTTACCAAGTGTGGTGCTTTGGTTTCGTGTGTTTGTCAGTGAGCCTGACGGTGTGCGTGTTGGTGTTTGAGGGATTAGTACAGATAGCCAACGACCTGATAGTAAAACCTGCAAGTTAGGGCCTGGCGTCTTTTGTAATGATGCTTCAGAATTGTGCAGTTTATTTAATGCTGCTTCAGAATTGTACATAATAATTTTCCAAGCACTATTAAGCTGTTACTGAAGACACTGAACGGAACATAGCTAGTCAGCATACTGTGTCATGAAAATGGCTGATGCAGTAATATGGTTGCCTGTTTTACATCAGAGTACATTAATGTTGATGGCCGTATGTTTATGTTATAGCCTTACCGATGATGCATTGACAAATTTACATTGTGCTAAAACCTTTCACGATTATGGACATGTCTTGCTATGCAGAGCTCTGGAGGTGACGGCTCCTTCGAATAATATTTCAAAGAATGCACCAAATGAAGAATCAGTCAAAAGTACAGCTACAACCAGTAAAGATGATCCCGGGAGCTTTGGTGATGAGCATGGTGATTCTGAAGAAGGTATACCGCATATCACTTGCACCACTGTGAGGTGACTTGTATCGTTGTATTTTGCATTGTTCTCTAGGTTTTGTGTGGAAACCCCTCTTGTATGGAACTGTTTCTTTGAGAAAGCCACCGCTTTAACATGATAAATATCGTTCACATGGTACAAATGATGCAGTGATGCTACGCGACATAATGGTTCTGTAATCTGTCCCTGGTAATATCTCGGGCTCTGGGCAAGCAGCAATGCTACATCTACGGGCAGACTCTTACGGATTTTCTTCTACAGACTCTGTGCTTGATAGGTTCTTGTCTAGTGTCAGTTTTGTAATCTAGAAAGTCTGATCAAATTTACTACTCCCTCCAATGTGAAATGGTTGTCACAGATTTTGCTAAATACGGATGTATATATACACTAAAATAAAGAACGGAGGGCCTATACCAGAATATTGATATTACTATCAACATATCTTAAAAAATATATATAAATAACTGAATGTCAACATCGGCATGCATGCATGTGGCCAAATGTATCAGCTCCTTTGGTTCGGTGCAGGCAAGCATGAGGAGACCAAAGAGACGAGAAGAGAAGGGCACATATTTCTATTTAGGGAATAGTTGTCCAAGACACAATCATTTTTTAGGACAAGATGGTCATTGTGAAGATAAAGATGAAGCCATATACTAACATTGAGTATATAATCCAAGCCTCCAAGGCAACGTGGAAGCTGCACATATAATACCCCCCAACATATGATCATGGAGCTATAAAGAAGACCTGCAAGGCCTATAAAGGGAAGAAGACCTACCAAATAGGTTCATGATTTCCATGAAGAAAGAAGAGGTGAATTATTGAGGAGGCTTCGTGAAGGCTGCTCCCTTGTCTATAAATAGAGACTCCCGCAGCGAACGAGACACCAGGAAACACTCCAGCACCCGAGCAGAGAGGTAGCGCGACTCGTGCCAGCAAACTCGATTTCCTTGTGTTATAAATCCAGTGTAATCAAGGAGTTGCAAGAGGTAAGCCAGTAGTAAGGCAATCTCCCCTTCTTTGCGTAAACACTTCGGGGGTTCCTGAAAGGGAAAACCGTATGGGTGAAAATGAAGTAGTTTTGTTTTTCCCTTGGTCTTTTTAGCATGTTTACACGGGTTGGGTTATTATGCTAGGGATCCTATAGGAGAACATCTGCGTGTAGTTCTCTATTAAGCCGTAGAGCGTGAAAATGAGAATCTTATAGTCGTAGAGAAGTGTTCCCTCTGGGTGGAATTGGGACGACGATAAAAAACACCCCATATAAACATGTCTAAAAATATCTAGGAAAATAAACTTAGCTATTTCTGAAGCAATATAACGGTAAATACGGTGAGTACTGAGTGTAGGACTTTCACATCAGTGCAAACCAGTCGGTAGCTCCTTGGCCTCTCCAGCCCCTAAAAGATGGTGTAAAAAAATATTAACCTTAATATTTAAATAATTCAAAACATGAATTGAAATTTATAGTTTAATATTAACTTATATCTATCGTATCATTAATATTTCATAATATCATAAATATAACTCAATTTTTTTTTTGTTATATTGTTGTTATCTGAATGAAAACCAAGCATTCATATTAGTTTATGCAGATGACTTGCTATTCTTTTCAAAATCTTTACAAAGAGCATATTGCTCACTCTGAAGTCTTCTTTAGGAAGGTAGAACAAAATGGGTTCATATTGACAAAAATAAGATGCAAATTTGCAAATAAAATATTATTTCTTAGGACATGAAATAGGAGAAGGAAAAATATACCTACAAGAGCATATTGCAAAGAAAATATTACAATTTTGCTGATACTATGAATGATAAAAGTTTTTACAAAAATTCTTAGGAATCTTAAACTATGCAAGGATATATATAGATAACCTAGCAAAGCTTAATGGACCTATGTATGCTAAACTAAAAAAGAATGGTAAAAAATATTTTAATTCTTAAGACATAAAATTATTTCAGGCCATAGAAGAAAAGGTTAAAAATTTGAAAGCCTTAAAATTACCCTTAGAAGATAACTATTTTATAATCAAAACTGATGCATTTAAAGTAGGATAGGTTGCTATATTTAATCAAAAGCCTACTAAGTACTGCGCTAAAGCAGTAGAGAAAATATGCAGATATGCTTCAGCAAGCTATAAATTGAAAACAATAAATAATATTGATAAAGAAATCCTTGCAGTAGTCCATGCAATAAATGCATTCAAATTATATTTGGGCTTTAAAGAATTTACAGTAGGGACAGACTACGAAGCAATATGTAGATACTATAATAGTATAATCAAATAAATAGTAAGAAAAGTTCCACCAGAAGATGGGTCCTATTTGAAGATATCATAACAGGGAATGGATATAAAGTTATCTTTTTGCGTATTAAAGGAAAAGATAATTGTTTACCTGACATATTCTCTTGCTCAACAATTTTACAGGAATGAAGAAGGGATTGGTTTCCAACAGGTCGGAAGATTTCACCTTCGGAATGGAGGGTAGCGTAAGAATATTTCCCTCGAATACATTCAATTTGTAGCCCAAGAATCATATAGTCCTCGACGAAATCCAAGCATGCATACTTGACAATTTCTGGTACCAATACAACAACAGAAGGGACTGTTGTATTGGTACAGAAGAGATTTACAAGAAATAAGGTATTTTATGTTGTTGTATTGGTACCGGAAATTATCAAGTATGCATGCTTGAATTTCGTCGAGGACTATATGATTTTTGGGCTTAAAATTGGATGTATTCAGGGGAAATATTCTTAGGCCATTCTCAATTTCAATATTCTTAGGAAATATTCAAATACGGATGTATCTATACACTAAAATTGTCTAGATATATTCATATTTAGACAAATCCGTGACAAGTATTCCGGACGCAGGATGTTGTTATTAGTCACACCACTTCGTCGGTCTTGCTATTAGTCACACCGGTTAGTCACTTTGTTGACATGTTTCTCTGATTCTCTCCTACACTAGGTAGGTTCTCTAGATCCTTGAGCTTACTCGCATGAGCTTTTGTCGTCCCACGTCTACATTTGTGGATACCTCACCTAACTCATTGTTGTGACCGGTCCTCTAGATGATGATCCTCTGGCTTATCCTGCTCGTGTTGGTGCTCTCCGGTATTTTTATGATTACTCGGACATCACATACCTATACCTTGTTCAACAGATTTGTGTTCATAGGCGCAACCGGCGCAATTAGCACTTCTCTTCAGTCAAGTATGTTCTTGATACGTCAACGGAGCTCTACACCATAATATGCCAACGATGTTGCTGAAGCAAGTTCACTACTCGACTGTTGTTTCTTGCGACAACGTTACCGGTCAAACACATCGAGATTGATCTTCAATTTGTTCGACGTCGTGTCGCACTTGGACGTATCCGAGTTCTCCATGTGTCGTGCTTGGGCACAGCTCACGGACATCTTCACCAAAGGTTAAGGATTACAAATTATTGTTTTCATGTATATATCGTGAGTCATGACTCCTTTTTTTTTTGCCAAGTAATCTCTTTTTTTTTACCAAGTAATAATCTCCTTCGTTACAGGACAGCAGAAACCCAAGAGAACAGATTACGGATGACAATGGGTACCCGATACCCGCAAACCCGAAGGGTACCCGCATTAAATGGGGAGGGTTTGGTATAAAAAAATACCCACGGATATGCTTAGCGGGTAAAATCCATACCCAACGGGTGAAGCGGGGGCGGATATGGGGGTGCCAAACCCATACCCCTTAACCCGCATACCTGGGACCCCACCTGTCAGTCATACAAGAAACCCTAAATTCCCAGACCCACCTGTCATTCTACCGGAGAGAAACCCTAAACTCCCACGTATGAGCAGCCCCAGTTACGCCGTAGCCCCAGTGCCTCACGAACTCACGATTCTTTCCCCCCACCCCACGCCGCCTCTTCTCTCTGCACGACCCCAACGCCCGACGCCGCCGTCGCCTCTCCTCTCTGCCTCCCCACCCCCCGCCACCTCTCCTCTATGCCTCCCCACCCCACGCCGCCGCAGCCGACTGCGCCGCCCTGCGCTGCTGCGCTCGCCGCTCCGAGGCTCCTGGCTGCCATCTCAAATGGATCCCGTCGATTTGGAGGGGAGCCAAGGCGACTCCGGCCATGGCCCGCTTGAGCAGCAGCGTGAGGGCGAAGATGAGCCCACACCTTCGCCATCTGCGCCGCCGGGAGATGTGCCGGCCCAGATTCCGCTGGTGGGAAGCGGTGCACGGCTGGGTTTCTTGATCGGCATGCCGTCGAGCTCCAAGAGAGGCGGCGCGCGGGGGGATTGCCGCCGGTTTCTGCGCCTGTGAGCGGCCGGAAGCGTGGCCGTAGTGCGACACCCGTGGATTCATCCTCCGGTGGCAGAGGGAAGAAGGCCAAGTCTCCAATGTAAGTGAGCTTGATTCGACTAGGATTTGTGATGAATTGGTCCTGTTTTTAGATGATTGAGTAGGGTTTTACATGATTAGATGCATAGTGTTGTAGATGATTAGATGCAATGCTGTTTTTAGGTGATTGAGTAGGGGTTTTACATGATTAGATGCAACTGTTAGGTAGTGTTAGCTGCTGTTAGTGTTAGTGTTAGCTGCTTTTTGAGATAGTTAGTGTTAGCTACTGTTTTTCATTTAGTTGCTGTTATTCATTTCATGCAGTGGTACAAGTTGTAGTAGCCAAGACCCATCGGAATCGGTGAACGAGATTTCTGATGATGAAGATGAAGTGGTGGAGGTGAATGTTGGAGCAGCAGCTAGAGGAGGAGCGACACGCAGGCTAACTTCTAAAGTGTGGCTCGAGATGACGAAGGAGTTTGGGAATGGAGAATGGAAAGGCATCTGCAACTACTGTCACAAGGCTCTTAGTGCAGGATCCAAGAGTGGTACTAAACATCTGGCTGACGATCTGAAAATATGTATTCTAAGACAGTTGAAGTTGAAGAGCAAGAGTGGAAAATCATTGAGTCAGGCTTCATTGAGGATGACTACCCAAGCTGATGGGAAGGTGAATGTAGAGACCTATACATTTGATCAAAATACTGCTAGAGAAGAGCTTGGTAACATGATAGTGTTGCATGACTACGCATTGAGTATTTTTTGAACATAAAAAAAAAAATTGAACATAACTACGCATTGAGTATTGTTGACCACGCTGGATTTAGGAGGTTTGTTGGTGCACTACAGCCACTCTTCCATCTGCATACAAGGAACACTATCAGGTTTGTGTTTGTTCATGCATTATTTATATCCGCCATTGTATTCTGTTTTTGTATGATGAGCTAACCTTTGTATTTTGCTTTGTAGGCAGGATATAATAGCAAGGCATGACAAGGCAAAAGCCAAGGCAATTGAGTACATGACAATGCTGCAGTGTAGGGTGGCTATCACCACTGATATGTGGACAGCTGACAGCCAAAAGAAGGGCTACATGGCTGTCACGGGTCATTTTATTGATGAATCATGGAAATTGCGAAGCATTCTTATGGGTATATTGCTGCTGTTCATATTGTTTATTTGCTGCTGTTTATAGTGTTTATTGCTGCTGATTTGCTGCTGTTTATAGTGTTTATAGCTGCTGTTTATAGTGTTTATTGCTGCTGTTTATAGGGTTTATTGCTGCATTGCTGCTGATTATCTTGTTATAGGTTCATATATGTGCCAGCACCACATACCGGAGATGTTATAGCTGAACAGCTCCATGAAACATTGATGCAATGGAATTTGGATGAGAAATTGATGACCGTGACAGTTGACAATTGCACATTGAATGACAAGGCAATTGATACTTTGGTTGGGAAAATAGGGAAGTCCAAGCTTCCCTTAGAAGGTACAATGCTTCACATGCGATGTTGTGCTCATATCTTAAATCTGATAGTAAAAGATGGGCATAGCTACTCTTCTTGACCCTAGATATAAGAGGCAGATGTTGGTTGCATGTTATGCAATGCTGCATGGCATTGAGCCAGCCTCTTATGAATGCATTTGCAAGGTTGATGCTGTTGTTGAGAACCTCCAAAAGTTGATCAAAGAGTATGAAGTGGAAGAAGAGGAAAATCAGTACATTGGAGATCCTTCTTTGTCTTCAATGCCAGCTCATGCCATTGTGTCTTTCTTCCATGACATTGTAGCACAACAAAGGCCTGCAGTAGCTAGAGTTCAAGGCGAGATAGAGCATTACTTGGCTGATGACTTAGCACCATATACTGAAAATTTGATGTGTTGGACTGGTGGAAAGTGGCTGGTACAAGATACCCAACACTAAGGAAGCTGGCAAGAGATGTATTTGCTATTCCAGTCACAACGGTTGCTTCAGAATCTGCGTTTAGTATGAGTGGCAGAATAGTGAATGATCATAGGAGCCGCCTCACTTCTAAAATGCTTGAGGTATTGATGTGCTATCAGAATTGGCTTAGAAACAAGTACAAAGGTGAGTAAATTTTTGAAACGAGTAGTACAAAGGTGAGTAAAATGATGCATTTTCTATCATTGATTTCTTATGTATGTTCTTACTTATGCTTGTGAGTAAATAATGCAAATTTGTTTCTTGTAGATGCTCATATGGGTGAAGGCAGCTTCTGGACTTCTCTTCAAGACACACAAGAAGAGAATGACGACTCATGCCATGACCGTCATATGAGAGCAGCGGAGCTTCAAGCTTGATGGAGATGGAGCAATGGAGCTTCTTTGTCTTAAATGAATTTGTTGTCACGATTCGTTAGTGTTTGTTGCTGGACATGTATGAGACTTGTATGATTTGGTGTACTGGTTGTTGGTTTGTTGCTGAACTTGTTTGATTTCGGTGAACTATTTGTGGATGTTAATGTGTGATTCGAACTTGTAGTTGAATTGTTGTTGTGAATTTGTTGCTGAATATTTTGCTGTCAATTTGTTGCTTAAAATTACTGTCAATTGTTGATGAAAATTGCTGTTATATGCTGCTGAAAATGTGCAAAAACTGACATTTTGCTGTTCAGCACGAAATTGGCGGGTACCCGTCGGGTGGCGGGTACCCGGCGGGTATGGGGAAGTTCTGTACCCGCCGGCAGGTATGGGGGCGGGTAGAAGGTGCGGGTGCGGGTATGGGGGTGCCAAACCCGTACCCGAACCCGGCGGGTGCCATCCGTAGAACAGATGCCACTAGCGGTACTGCGGTAGGCTCTGTGAGGTAAACGACGAGACCACTAGCCACCAGGCGTGCTTCGAGCCAATTCCAATTCCAATCCAACACGCACCAAACCTGGTTTAGGGTTACGCGCACCGTACGGTGCAGCTCATTACGCTGGCGCCCCTCCCTCATAGCCACACTTCGCTCTGGCTGGACGCTGAGACCGAGTTTCTGGGCTCGGCCCGAGTCAGGCTCGGCTCGCTAGCATTTTTGACCGAGCCGAGCTGGCAAAGCTGGTCCGTAACGTGCTCGGGCCGAGCCTGGCTCGGCTCGGTCCGGCCCGCAAGCTCGCTTGTTTTTTTGGCAAATAAGATTTCTGTCCGGCCCAAGACATGAAAAGTAGGAAATAAGCCCATTTGATCCGTTAGGTTACCTTTTCGTGCTCAAACGCATACGTGAGTTCGTGGTCGACTAGTATATGTATCGGAACAAGATTTCACTCATGTCTGGAGAGTAGGTCTCGGATCTCTGCGGAAACCCGACCTTATGCTACAAGCCTTGCTTTTTCACCACCTTGTATTTCTCATTCCGTTTTCGGAAGAAAACACATTGAATAATCCCATAGGGAATTCATTTGGAAGAGCGAGGCTAAATCTGCTTGGATTGCATCCTTTGATGAGTTCAGTCCTAGCAAGTGTGTTCACACTCTGCCATGGCCATGGTCTTTGGATCTGAATCATCGTGAAGGTTGTTTGCAATCATACAAGAGATGTTTGTCGACAGTTGTAGGCTTTGGTTATATGAGTTTCCAGAATCGATATAGTTGGAGCAAATATCATGCACCCTTGATGACTCTTCGTGATTTCCCAATACGCGTGAGTCTGGGTGTTCCGATGTTCCAGCCAGTGTGTGCAAGCTGGAGCTGGGGTTGTGGAGGTTTCCCTTCCACTGGGTGTATACTACCCATTAGGTGTTCATCAACGCAAGGTCGACTTGTATTTACTGATTTAGAGGATTCCTCGATTTCCTTTGTTGCTTTGCGAAAAGCTGGATCCTGGTCAGAGGCCATACTACTCCCCCTCTTTTTATGAAACAGGGAGTTGAGTGGTTTTTATTGGTACCTCCACTCTTTCGGGCGCATTTCTAACCGGATTGAAGGATTTTGTAACACCTTTGAGATCAGTAAATGAATCTGGCAGGTTATTTGCATGTCTTGCAAATTTGTGAATTCGAACGTAGAGTCCAAATTATTATGTACGTGGATATGGGGAGGAACGTAAAGTCCCAATTGATTTCCTGGCATTCGATGTGGTACTTGAAATCTCCCCCCTAATGCCTGGAAATAATCCTCCTTAAATATAAGCAATCAGCGTACTGGGCTATGAATACATCCCTGATGAGGGGTTCAAGGTACTTGTTGATTGACGGAGATAGGTACCACCACATAGATCACTAATATGTGGGCCCATGATGTACGCTGCGGTGGTGAGATCGGTACGCATGAAGCGCTTCTGAACTTACACAGATGGGAAATGCTCGGAGGATTTCACGTATCAATTGCAGAGGGGAAGTACTGCGATATGCAGTTAGTCAGTAGCAGCGTGTAAAACTGCATGACTCCAACGTGAAGTTGGTAAATTGCAATTCATTAACATGGGTCGTGCATTGAGAAAAATCCTTTGATCCGAGATGGAACCCAAAAATTGTGCATGGATACATAGGACATTCTGCTGAACTTCGATCCTCGGAGCCATGCACTAAATAGTGGAGGCATGCGAAGAGAATTCTGCAACATTTGTCCATACGAATTGATTTAATTCGATTTTTAGTCCAAACAATGGTTAGTTGGGACCACAAATATCACCTTTGAATGTGTTCAAGGGACTGAAGTGATCATTTGGTGCAGTATATGCACACAAAATCTCATGACTAGGAAAGTTTAGCTCATGCAAATCATGACCGATGGAATTGCATTATATGCAACATGTGCTACGAGTTGGGTGTACGTCTAGTACAATCCAGACAATAGAGTGGGTACATTATCATATACTTGTTCCACATCCATCGGATTAGCACTCGTAGAATTCTATATATAGAATTGAAGAAGTTCCAATATGAAAATCTTTATCAGATATATAGAATGTATACAATCTTATTTATATCAGTGCTGATACAATATATATGTTCTACTACAACAAACACAAATGGACATTAATAAAACGACCACTAAGGAGATAGTGGGACTAGTTTAAGTCTCCAAACACTTTGGTTGAGGCGTACTCAACCATCATGTTCTCCGTGCCTGTAGGGTCCTCTGACTTATGGAGAGTTATGGTGTTGCAAGGTCCAGTAGGAACATCTCGCGAACAAGCAGCTCCATTGGTGTCATCTGGAGGAAGGTTGACGTTGGCATCAAACCTTTTCCCTTGAGGTGTTTTGCATCCCTGAGATTGCTGGTATAGAATGGCCAGATGCTTTGGGGTCTTGCACTTGTTAGTGAGATGCGTGTAGCAGCCACACTTGTCACAAAGCTTAGTTATTTCAAACTCATGCTTTGCGGTGCCTTTCCCACGGTCTGAGTTTTTAGGCTTCTTATGAACCTCCTCAAGTACTCAGACTTGAGATCTGGATGAATATGGTGCCTTATGATGTCCAAAGCAGCATATTTTTGCTCATCTGTCAGTGGCGTGACTCCAGCCGGGAGTGGAACCTCCGGGGCCTAGATTGCACGCACTAACCCACGGGACGCAAGGGCGATCTTTGGTAAATTAAAATCCATCATGGTTATGTTGTAATGAACTATGCAAAATGAATGAAGTTTCAAGAAGTGGGCTTGAACTCATTAGTGTGAACCTCAAATTGTTAAGTATGACACGTTGTAGATAATCTCCAAAAGAAATTTTGGAGTAGATCTAGCAGCATTAGCGGAGTATAAGATACTCACACTTCGAATGCCTTATGTCATAACTTAATAAAATGTATGGGAGAGCACATTGGCAATCATAATGTCAAGTGACAAAATGTAGGCTTAAACAGTAGTGGTAGATAAATCTACACACCATCTCATGATCCCAAAACATCAATTTGAAGAAATCACTTTGAATTTTGCATCTATATTTGCAAGAAATTGAAAATCTCAATTGCATATAGACATGTTAATCTCGACATGTGTCAAACATGGAAAATATATACATATCTTGGAAAAATTCCGGAATACATCGTACTCGACAGAGAAACAACATTCTAGAGATACCGAATTTATATTTGCAAGACATTTAAAAATCTCAATTGCAAATAGTGGATGCAAATTAATTCTAGAACACATCGGTACTCAATAGAAAACAGTACTGAAATATATGTACCGAATTTATATTTGCAAGAAATTTAAAATCTCAATTGCAAATGGAGGTAATTAATCTCGACACGTGCGAGACGTGGAAATATATTTCATCCAACTTAGGATATCAAATACATCGGTACTCAACAAAAAGAATGTACTGAATAGAACATGGTCTAACAAGAATAGATTACTGCTAGAACTACTGTTATATAAGACTAATATGTTGTTATAATGAAGCACTAAAACAAATTAGCTACTATCAAATCTGCTTGTGCCTTTGATTCCATCCGCATGCACATGGCCACGTGAACAGGCCCTACACGTGAGGCTGCCAGCCTGGTCAAGGGGCAAGGAGAGAGAAGGGAAATAAATCCCCAATTACTCGATCCAATCCTCACGAGAGGAACATGCGGAGTACTCCACGGCCGGCCGACCCACCATGCTCGCGGCCGCAGCGACGTTCACCGGCGGCGAGAGGGGCTCCCGCCGCGCTCATCCTCGGAGGAAGGACTACCGGAGAGATGGGTGCCTAGCGCGACGCCGTTCGAGAGCCTGAGCGACGCGGGGCACCATGTGCCTTAGCGGCGGCCACGGCTGCTCGACGGCGGGCTCACGAGCGGGACGCCAAAAGCCATGAGACGGCGGCGAGCGCCCGTGCAGGGCGAGGGTGGAGGTACGGCAGGGAAACCGCGGCCCGTGGAGGACGGCGTACGCGGTTATCCCGGCGGCATGGCTTCGTCCTCGACCACGGATGTTCGCGACGGGAAACGCGGCGACCTCAACGACCACAGGGTCGGAAATGGCAATGACGCGGCTGCCTCGACGGCCAGGAGAATCGTGGAAGGCAAGTTTTTTTTGTGGCATAGTTACCTGATGCGTTTCTTCTTGTTCTTCTCGTTTCTGGCGAGTCTGCCGGTAGTTCCGACGAGTCTCTGCCGGTTAGTTTCTACTCTGTTGGAGAGCAACGGGCTGATAACGTATTGGAAGTAGAATCGAGAGACAAGCGAGAGACACAACAAAATGAATCGAACCATCTTTCATTGATCATCGACTGGGTATTTATACAGGGTTCCCGTCCGTTCGGGATGACAGTTACAAGTAAAGGCGTCTCTACGATATATGTCGGTGCATGAGGAGGCGTCTCTTCGGATGAAGAGACGGTTGCGCTTTGGGCATATTTGGCAACCGTATAAGACGGTTGAGTTTATTTCTAACACTAGCGACAACCATGGTAGCACCACCGCCGCCGCCTGGGCGTGACTCGCCGTCGGCGCTTCCAGACGAGATCGTCGAGGAGATCCTCCTCCGCCTACCGCCCGACGACCCAGCCTGCCTCCTCCGCGCCTCCCTCGTGTGCAAGGCCTGAAGCTGCACCGTCTCCAGCCCTGCGTTCCGCCGCCGCCTCCACGAGATCCACCGCACTCCACCCGTGCTCGGTTTCCTCTACAATGAGGACTATGAAAAAATAACATGCTTCATCCCCACCACCGCCTCCGCCTTCTCCCTCGCCGCCCCGGATCGCTCCTGGTCGGTCCTCGACTGCCGCCACGGTCGTGCCCTATTCTGGTCCAAGGATACCCGAGATATGCCTGGGCCAGTGAACATGATGTTTCTACTGCACGTTATTTGTGTGTCCTCAGTGACCAATACTCACCTATTTGATCTGTATACAAATAAAGAAACTAATAAGTGTTGCTGTCATGAGCTAACCATTTGTTGATTTTATCTACTTCCATCTGCTCGTCCGGTGGATCATCAGTGCCTCCTTGCAAAGATACTCATCAGTTGTCCTTTGTGTCTTTAACATACTTGCACGTTCTTGTGCATGTGTAAAGTGTTGCTTCCAAGCAAAACTCAACTGCACTGGTTCTTGCCTCGTTCGATTTATTCAACTAGCATTACATGCTAAAGAAGTTTAGCCTGTTCTATAGTCAGCGGTACTAACATCTCGATCTGCTGCGTGTGCTGCTAGTGCTAAGCTGATGGTCAAGCTGGATGGTCAAGCTGCATACAGAATCCCTTGCATTTAGCAAGAACATGACGCGCAACGTTCACAATACTCAAGAGAGCAACCAGAGAAAATACTAGGGAGAACATGATGGTGGAGGGAGTGGTACATTACCTCACCGGACCGGCGTATATGATAGTGATGGATAACGGTCTGGACGAGAAGCAGGTGGGCGGTGTCCTCTAGGGCAACATCGGCAGCGCCGGCACGGCCAGCATGTACTGGAGGCGGGAAGTCCTACCACCACGAGCAAGGTGCTGGAGGCCACAGCCAGCATGTACTGTTGACACCGATATGCTTTGAACCTGAAAGTATATAGGTTTGGTTTCAGCACTGCCTATGAATATTAAGCAGCAAACAAATAGAAGAATAAAAAATGAGCACATTCATTTTGTATGCACGCAACAGATCTCCGTCCATACAAGAAAACTGAAGTTGAAGAGCTAGAAAATGGTATGGAAAATTACATTGAGGTGTGAGTGGCGCATGAAAATGGAGCATTTCACTCATAGCACAAATCTGTACCAATATTCTGTTCTTATCAGCATCTTATTCTTGGTAAGCCTAAAGCAAATCCGACCAAATTCGCAGCCAGTCCAATAAAGTAAACATCATGAGTAACTAAGCAAGAAGACTAATTGCCACTAGGGCCCTATGCGCACAACAGAATTCGATCCATGCTAGAAAAATGAAGTTTTTTTTTTTTTTGATAATGTGCATACTTGATTCATACTAACAAGATTACATCCAGGAACAAGAACAAACACGCACACGCGAAGGAAAGCGAAGAACAGAGGAAAAACAGAGAGAGACACTGCAGCACCAAACCAACTTCAACCTCGGCGACACCGAACGCGGCCGTCCTCCACCGTCGACGACGAAGCAGGCCCCAGCCGCCGGCACCACCCCGGAGAACGGAGGAACTCCTTGCCCTGAGGCGTTGATGAGCCGCAACCACCACCATCCCCGTAGAGATGGATCTTCTACTCACTGAGGAACATCGGCCGGGGGAGGCCCCCGAGCACCCGCCGCTCCAGCTCTGGGGCCAGCGCCCCAGATCTTCATCCCGCACGCCACGATCCCCTGCAGCAGCCTCCTCTTCTTCCCTCTGCAGATCGCCCAGATCCGCCGCACCCGGATCCGGCCTAGAAGAACGGAGCGAAGGAAATCCAACGATTTCCCGGCTCCAGACAGTCGCACGCGAGACGGCGGAGCTCCATGGAGCGCCACCGCCGGAGAGAAGCCGCGCCGACACCACAAAACCAACCAGCACCACCGCCACCTCCAAGGCGCCACTGGCCGGACGCCCCACGAGCCCTACCCTATGTACACGCCGTGAGACGGGCTTCCCCCACCCTCCCGCTGCCGGAGCAGCCGACGGAGGGGGAGGAACCCACGCCTCACCGGCGGCGAAGGTGGATCGGCGACGAGCTCCCAAAAAACGCCTCTTTCGCACTGTAGCGATAAGAGGAGAAGGGGGAGCGGCCTTCTGCCCGACCAAATGATGTAGAAAAATATACCGATAATCTACACTGAGCTGTGAATGGCGTAAAAAAACAGAGCATTTTGGGTGTCAATATTCTGTTCTTGCCAACTTATTCTTATGCGTAAAAGCAAGTAAGGAAATCTGGCCAAATAAGCAACCACTCCATAAACTAAAACATCAGGACTGAATAAGAAGACTAATTTTTTTGGAAAAACTGGACTGGATAATTGGTCTTCCATACACAATAATCCCTTGCATTTAGGAACAACATGACGCTCGCTCAGCGTTCACAATACTCGGGAGTCGGGAGAGCAACCAGAGAAAAAACATAGTTGATGGTGGAGGAGAGGTGAATTACCTCGCCGGCGTATATGATGGTGATGCCGGTCTGGTCTGGTCCACGGCCTGGACGAGCAGCAGGAGGGCAGCCTCCTCTTGGGCGACATTGGCAGCCCAGAATTCGTCGGACAGATCGCACGAAACGCCCAAACCGGGGGGCGGGCAGACCTACCACAGTGAGCAAGGGGCAGGGGGGCACGGTCAGCATGTATTGTTGACGCCAATATGCTTTTGAACCTGAAAGTATACAGGTTTCGTTTCAGCACTGTCTATGAATAATAAGCAGCAAACAAATAGAAGGAAAAAAAAACAAGCACATTCATTTCGTATGCACACAACAGATCTCCATCGATCCATACAAGAAAACTGAAGTTGTACAGCTAGCAAATGGTGTGGATACGCCCAAACCGGGGGGCGGGCAGACCTACCACAGTGAGCAAGGGGCAGGGGGGCACGGTCAGCATGTATTGTTGACGCCAATATGCTTTTGAACCTGAAAGTATACAGGTTTCGTTTCAGCACTGTCTATGAATAATAAGCAGCAAACAAATAGAAGGAAAAAAAACAAGCACATTCATTTCGTATGCACAACAGATCTCCATCGATCCATACAAGAAAACTGAAGTTGTACAGCTAGCAAATGGTGTGGAAAATTACATTGAGGTGTGAGTGGCGCATGAAAATGGAGCATTTCACTCATAGCACAAATCAGTACCAATATTCTGTTCTTGTCAGCTCTCTTATTCTTGGTAAGCCTAAAGCAAGTCCGACCAAATACGCAGCCACTCCAATAAAGTTAAACATCATGAGTAACTAAGCAAGAAGACTAATTGCCACTAGGTGCATCCAATGGAAGACTAAACCAGATAGGTAAACTTGAATTAACCTAGACTAGATAGTAGGTACACGGCACGAAGCCACGGCTTGATGGGGCCGTGGAACCAAGAAAACGTTGAAGACGAAGAAAGGGAGCCCGAGGAGCTCACCGACAGGGTGTGTAACGGGCGGAGGCCGCTGTTGTGGCGCGGTGAACACGACGGAGCCAAGAAGGCAGTCTGACTCCTCCACGCTAGAAGCATTAATTTGAACCTGAGAAATATGCAGGTTTCAGCAAGTGGTACCTTATATGGAAAATAAGAAGCGAAAAAGCAATGAATATTGAGACTACTACAGCGTATGGACTGTGAGGAGTGGTTCATTAAGTGAAGCAGCAGATTGTATAGGTTGAGATTACTACTGCGTATGGACAGAATAGTTTGTGAACGGAATTCTCTGACCCTAAAACGCTAACCTGTTCGCAGTTGTCCAGTTGCAGGAACCATATGCGTAGCAGCAGTATAGAGTGAGATTGATAACCTGGAGGGCGTGGTCGGTGGTGCGGCTGGAGGCCGTTGAATTGGTAGCAGTTAGCAGGACGGCGTCCTCCTCCGTTTCGGGCGGCATCAGCTGGCGAATGGGGTTATCAATTGGATAGCAAGACGAGCATCGAAGCAAGAAACGAAGAGGGAGAAGTAAAAAAAGAAAGAAAAAAGGTCGACCTTTGGATTTTGCGTTGGCCACGGTGGCTTCGCGAATCTGGCGCCTCCCGTCGTGGTCGGCCATGGCGGCGGCGTCTGGGTGCTCCAAGCGCGGTCCTTGCCGGCGTCGAGCTCCGATGGGCGGGCGGCGCTGAGCTGCCGGGTCGAGTCCCAGAAGAAGCAGCGGCGGCGGTCGCCTGTCCCGCCGTCCGTCGTCTAGGAGGACGAGACGAGCTAGTGCGTCGCATCGTTGGGCAGCAGGCGCGCGGGCCGGCGGCGAGTTCGATGGAGCGGCGCGCATCGGGAAAAATCTACGATAACCCCCCAGTTCGCGCGCCTTCTATCATATGCCCCCCTTTGTGTCACTGACATGTGGGGTCCGGCCCCACATGTCAGTGACACAAGGAGGGCATATGATAGAAGGCGCGCGAACTAGGGGGGTTATCATCAATTGCCCCCGCGCATCGTGGTAGCGATGCACGCGCGCGCCGGCGAGCAAGGCATCCGCGCCGCCTTGGCTGCTGGTTGAGATGGGCGGCGCGGCGGGGTGGAGATGGGAGGCGGCGGGGTGGGAGCGGGAGGCAGAGCAGCGGCGGGAGTGGAGTGGGGCGTGCGTTGGTCGAGGAGAAAGAAAAGGGATGCGAAGGGGGATAGGCTCGAAGAGAGGAGGGAGGGGATCGAGGAGTCGTCGATCGTACTTATACTACAGTAATTGCAAAAACTAATTTGCGTTCGATGGTTGGTTGGCTCGTTGAAACACCGACCGAGGCCAACGCCACATACCGAGGCCGGACTGGAGCTTTTTACCCAGACTTCACACATTCTTCCAGCGTGCTCGACGTTGGGAGGTCTCTGTCTACTTCATATCCGACGAGTGTAGGATCCTAGAGTGTGACCTGAGTGTGTTGGATCCACCAGTGGCCAAGCGCAACTACTATGATTACTATGATGATCGATTCAACCTCATGCTCGCGGAGGACGGTGGACTGGGACTCAGCCAAGCAGTGGATCGACGCCTCAAATTGTGGTCAAGGAAGGCGAGTGGAGGCACTAACGCGCAATGGATACTGAACCGGGTCATCGATTTGGAAAATTTGCTCCCTAATGGTGCTCTTGTGGATGCACCATTGACTGACTCATTTGAATGTGTATGGCTTTGCCGAGGGGACAAATGTTATTTTTCTTATCACGGTTGTGGGCATCTTCATGATGGAACTACAATCACAGCGTGTTGTGATCATCGTATCAGGAATTTGACTCCAGTTGTCAGCTTCTACACTCCTATGCCCTTCGGCACGCACCAGGATTCAGCTACGGTTACGTGTTACGGAGAAGTTGCTCCGGCCGGATGTGCCTTGCCACCCAATTAAAGCTCAAGAGGTGATCGATCCTTCGAGTGATGTTTCCAAGAGTGCACAAAATGAAAAATCAGTGAAGAGTAATGTTGACGGTGCTAGAGTATAATATTATTCCATCTTTTTAGTTTGTTGTACTCCCTCCGACCCGAATTACTGGTCGCGGTGGTCTTTTTACGAAAACCCCCTGCTCTTTTTCACCTGAAACCACACACCTCCCCCCAACCTCGCGGTGGTCTCGTGCACGCTCTGCGCCGGACTCGCTGCCTGCTCCGTCCCTCCGCCCCTCCCGCGCCGCCTACCTTCCTCTTCGTCTCCCCGACTTTCTTTCGCGAACCAGAAATCAAGGAAGAGGGAGATCGAAGACGAAATCGATTCCTTTTTTCCCCCAAGAGGCCAAGATCCTAACTTTGCCGATTCCTGCCCGACGGCGAGGGGTCACTGCCCGACGGTGTGAGGGTGAGAGGACGTTGGATGGTCGGAGGCAGGAGCAGATCCAAGCCAGCAGCGGCGCGCCTCCTCGTACTGGAAGGGCCACTCGAGCGCGTCTGTGTCCAGCGGGTCCTCCCCGTCGAACCCCAGGTCCGTCAGCGCCGCGCACAGCGCCGCCCCGCTCATCCTTCCGCTGCTGACCTCCCGAGGGTGTGCGGTGGTGGTGGGTGGGCGGCCGCGGCCGACAGAGGTCCGCCTGCTGACCTCCCGAGGGTGTGCGGTGGTGGTGGGTGGGCGGCCGCGGCCGGCAGAGGTCCGCCTGCTGTCCTCGATTCCCCAGCAACTTCGTCGCCGACCCCTTCCTCTACCTGCAGGTGAGCCGCCTGCCTCTGGCTTATGCTTCGGCTTTCACTCTAGATGGAATTGTGCTTCTGTGTACGGGTGTACCGTGAAATTGCATAGTAGCTAAACAAGCAGAGTTCAGGTTGGCTGGATGGCAGTTGCAGTAGCTTAACTTTCACATGCTTAGGATAGAAAGTTAGGAGTGTATTGTCTAGCTGATATGCCCTCAGGTGCCTCATTCTTTCTACTCCATGCCAGCTAACCATGCTCTCTAGTTTTACTAGTTTACCAAACCACCTGCTGATGTTGCTTTACTGTAATACTGCCTGTCAGCTATTCAGTTCAATGAGCTTAGACATGATTATTTGTCTTTAGAAACAATCAGGGGCATCACCATATGACACCTCAACTTTTGTCACAACTCACATATCACATAATCATGAATATTTGTCTTTACAACATAATATACTCCATGCCAGCTCTAGTACTCGCACAACATAATATACTCCAGGAGTATAATTTTCCTTACATGCTTATAATTTGCAATTGTTTGCTCTAGTATTACAAAAGCTCACACTGGTTTGTTTGTTTTTGCCTGTTTGCTCATTGCTTGCTACTTGCAATTTTTAGACAAACTTTGTGTTGTTTGCTGCAACTGAACATGTTGTTTGCCTCTGCTACATCACAACTAGCTCAGTGCTTCTCTGTTTGCTTTGTGTTGTTTGCTTCAGTCCTCATGTGAACCAGGCCTCATGCTTGCTTGTGCCTTCCTGGCCTTCTTGTATTGCCCTTCTTCTTCTCTCCTTCTCCTCTTGATCCTCTTCTTCTCCTTAGTCTTCTCTTTTTCTATTATTGGTTGTTTTCCCTTCCTCTTCTCCTGCTTAGGCTTCTCTTCTTCTATTCTTGGTTGTATTGCAGCTTCAAATTCGCCTATTTGTGTTTCCCAGATGAGATCAAGTTTCTGCAAATAGTAAACATAAAATTGTATCATCATAAAACATTGACACATCTTAAAACAGATAATTACAAGCAATAAGACATTGACATACACTCTTGACTCGACGGCGTGGACGGACAATGCTTGATGGGTCCTTCAACCATGTGGCATATTCTTTTCCTGCGATAATAGTGTCATCATCCAGGATTACTTGGGACCTTCCTTTTTTCTTTGATGTTTTCTTTGCTTGTTTATCCTTCATCTTCTCCTCCTGTTGCTCCACTAGTTGTTTCTCATAGTCGGCTATTAGCTTTAAGGTATCTTCATACAGTGTGCTATCAACCTCTAGTATGTTAGGCAGCTTTCCCTCTTTTATTAGCTTGTCCTTGCCCATGTGGGGTGGCTTATATGTGTTTCCACCTTGGTCTTTCATAATCTCCAGCAAGACAGACTGCAAGGTGACATACACTTTGGCAAGTGTCTTCACGTCATATGCATCATAAGCTTGCTCGACTGATTCTATCAGTTCTTTGAGAGTGTTAGGTGCACTCTCAATGCCAAGGATTGGATGGAGCTGAAGAAGCAAAGGTCCAAAACATTCACATACGGCGAGTTAGGAGGTTGGAAAGTCAACCTAATATCTAGTTCTGAAGCTTTTACGGTGGCCAGAAATACAGGATCATCAGGCTGAACATGTGTTTTAGCATTGTCTTGTTGTATCCATAGTGTTTCCACACTTCGACAGATCTAAGACTTATTCCCAAAAGTTGAGCCACAATTTCTTTATCCGCCTTCATCACGGGTCTATCTTTTCCTAGAGCTTTCAGTGCAATATATGCTGCAAATTTATAACTCTCCGGCAGATCTTTATGGTGCCTCTGCACAGCATGTTCTTGTTCTTCTTCTTCTGGAATGTGGTCTGCCTCCGCAGCATGTTCTTGTTCTTCTTCTTCTGGAACATGAGCAGCTTGTTCTTCTTCTTCTGGAGTATGTGGACTAAAGCTGAGATCCAGCTCTTGTGGAGGAGTTAAGTTGATATCAAAGAGGACCATCTTGTCCTATGGTGGACTGGGCAACCTGCAGAAAAGCAATTGAGGAGTATTTAGTTTCTCTGAAATTGATATAGGCAGCATAACCACAATACATATCAGTAAAAGTATTTAGTTTCAGTCTTGATAAACCTGCAAGAAAGTGTGACAGATTATATGTGTTGTACACCTGTGCATGTAAAGTAGAAGTGTGACAGGGGATTTGTAGCATTTCTTTTTCCAGAAGCGCGTATATTCATGGTATTTTGCCTGACAAGTGTCAACTACTGTAAACGCCAAAAAAAAACAAGACATTTGGAACTGTAGGCCTTCTAGCACATCACAAATGATTTTCTTCAGTGACTACCTTGTAACTTCATTCTGTAAAGAGATTACGACATGTATTTGGAGTATTCCATCATTCAGTGACTAGATTGTAGGACAGTCATGTTTTATTTCTCTCACTTTATAATTTCTGCTAATTCAGTGACTACTGTATAATCATCAATATGCCATAACAGTATTGAACTGTTCCACTTGCAGCTTTGCAAGATGGAAGCTAGGATTATGCGAAGTGCAGCTGTAGTGCAGCAACTCGATCTCAAGTTCAAACCTGCTTGCTCAGTTGATTACCGAACAATTCTCCCCCCTCATGAAATCCTTTTTACGGGTTTGTACAATGCATAACTGTAAACTTGATTGTTTTGATGCTTTGTGTTCTTGTTCAGTTCTTATTATGGTTATATTTTGCTGAAATGCAGCTGCAGCTAAATTCAGTTTACCTCCTCGTCCGTGAGCGCGACGGCAGCCTCGCGGTCGGTGAAGGTGCGGCCGAAGAGCACGACCGGCTGGTCGGAGGCGCGGAAGACGTAGAGGAAGCACCAGGCGCCGAGGATGCCGAGGAGGACGAGGAGCGAGAAGGGGTGCGCCAGGAGCGAGGCCGCGAGGGAGACGGCCACCACGGCGGCGTAGTTGACGCGGAAGTAGCCGAGGTTGCGGCGCAGGCGCGAGGTGGCCTCGGAGAGGGAGTCCGGCCGCGAGATGGCGAGCGGTCGATCAGCTCCGTCCAGGGGCGGCGGTCCTCGAGCGAGCGCCGCGCGGTGTCGGAGACCCTGCTGAGGAAGAGGCGGAAGGCTGGGGTGGCGAGCGCCACGTCCGAGAAGCCGCTGCCGGAGGTCGGCGCAGAGCCGCCGCCGGAGGAAGGGTTTGTCACGGGGAGCAGGGACTGCGGCGTCGCCGGCGAGCTGCGCTCGCGCCCCGCGAGGAAGACGACGCCGCGATTGGACTTGATTGCAAACAATTCAAACTCGCGGGGGGGGGGGGGGGGGGGGGGGGGGTTGTAATTTTTATTTGTAACAGTAGTCCGCCCATTAATTCGGGTCGGAGGGAGTACTTGAGAATTAAATGATATCTTCATCAGAAGATCTGTTTGGAGTTATTGTTTTGGTGTTTTCTGTATTTTGGTTTCATTTTTGCACAATACGACAATATTCATTAAGCATTTGATTCGTAGCTTGCTTGATCTTTACCATACTAATGCATGCGGTTTAGGTCAGTAACATTGTACTAAGTTAATCTGCCTTGCCCTGTGATTTGAGAATGATGAAAAGATTACGTTCATGCTCACTCTACCACATAAATTATTTGTACTTTCTTCAGTTTTACCAACTTTTTTGTAGATTGGATACTATTGTTCAGTATTGTGTGTGTGTTTATAAAGATTCAGGTAATTATTTAAACCATATGTATATAGCAAGAAGCATAAGTATCTGCCTACTCTAGTTTAAAAGTTCTGCTGCACTATCAAACTCACTAGCTTCCATGTTTCATGGTTTGAACGTTTGGCATATCAGAGAGCATTGGGATTGTCTATGCATGTTGAAAGGGCATAACTTGAGCAGGTTATAACATTGGCTCTTGTCTGATGAGCCAAATCTGCAGTTACAGTTTTATTCATGCAATGTTTAAATCATTAGATCTTTCAGACTTGGGTAACTTTATATGCCTGTAAATTTTCATTGGGTTATTTTCGCCAAACTTTTTACTGGGTTATGTAAGCTAAAAGGGTAAATGGTTGCATAGTTACCTTCTTATCTTTCTGTGATTAATATTTTGGGGCCTGCAGGTCCGAATAAATATTCAAATAAGAGCAATATACTTGCAGTTTAGGTTAGACAATGCAAATAATTCTTATTAGTATGTCATTTCTCATGTTCTTTTCTTTGAATTGTTGGTAGTCATCCGAGGAGTCTGTCAGATTGCTGTCTGTAAATTAGTGAAGAATTAGTGTTTCAGTGAAGAATTAGTGAATACAGTTATCTGTTATGGTGGGCCAGCCCACCCAACGTGGAGAGTCTTCCAACGTGGAGAGTCCTAGTTGATTAAGTATCTGTGTTAGGAAAGAGTCCAGTCAGTTTAGATATCCTATTAGAGTTTGAATAGATTTACTGGCTTATTGATCAAGTCTTGTCTACTATATAAAGGGGCCGACCCCTCTCAATAAAGCAGAGAGAATATTGTCGTTTCCTTTTATCTATTTTTCAGTAGTTAGGGTTAGGTCAACAGTAGATTCTTACATTATCCTAGTTTTACTCGAGCAATAGTTTGGAATTATATCCTAGTATCTTTTATGATGTGTGTATTTCTACTAGCTTCAAATCAGAGTGCAGCTACTAGAGGGATAAATTTATCTATATGAGAGATGCTATATGCCTCGACTAGTTGTGAAACTTGTGAATTTCTCATCGCTGAGCAATTTATTCGTATTGTACTTTAGAATTGTACTTGTGCAAACACTGGAGGCAGTTAACAGGACACAGTTAGCACCTCATATCATATAAGTTGATGGAATAATGGTACCTGTGCTATCCTGGCACAGATTGTAGCAACTTTTATGCATTATATAATGACCTGCACGATCATGGACTGAACATGTACGCCCTTTTTTTGTCACCTAGGTTTCCATGTTATGGAGAAGTTGCTCAGAAGTGTGCTAGCACGGTCTACAAACATGGATCTGCCTCTGGTAGCAATGTTGAGGATGCTGCTTCACCTTTAGAGAAAGGTATTGTGCTGTATAACATTGCCCCTTTCCCGGAACTAGTGGTTGTGCGTCGGTTGCACCACTGTGTAAATACATGATTTTCTCGAAAGTCTGTGTTGCTCTCTAAATGTAGTTTTGCTAATAGTTCTTATTGAACTTTGTAATACAGATATTAGATGATGTTGCTGTAAGCAGAGAAAAATGCTTTCATTGCTCAAAAGAAGCTTGTGTTATGGTTAAACATTTTTATAGGTTGACCATATGCTGAACATGTATCTGGTGCCATGTATCACTTATTTTCCTCTAAATTTATCTTTTCTTACCTGTAAACTTGGTTCCAATGCCAGATTAAATATATAGGGATGTACAAGCACCGGCTTTGTTCTTTTTCTACCTGGCAGTTAGCTGTCTAAATAGTGTACTTGCATAACGTAGCTTTTAAAGTTTTAATACAGAAGAAAATCCTCCTTTTGGCGATCACGTGTTATAAAAGTTATGCAATGATATCATGTGAGTAACCGCTGTCTCACATTTCCTGAATGTAACTATTGCTTTTAAATGCACCAATCTTTTATGCTACTTATGTTATAATGATTAAGATGAATCATTAACCATCTGTATGCATATCTTCTTGTTGCTATATTTGATGGTCATACCTCAAAGTGCTTTTATTCCTCCTGTGGTAAAATACTGATATAGTCGTTGGTCAGGGGAAAACTCAAATGGCAACAGCAGGAAGCATTAAAGTATCGTAACTAACCTTGTGGGTGGTATGCAGAGGCATCAAACAAGGTAATCTCAGGTCTCTGCTGAATCTGTTCCAATAGACTAGGGACAAATTTATTTAGCGTCTGTGAAATGTGGTACTATCTCTGGTTGGAATTGGTTGTCGCTGAAAGAACATTGAGCTAGCTGTAGCTGCGACAATCAATACCGATCGGAGGGAGTACTAGCTTAATTGAAGTTCTAATTGCCAATAGCCCGAAATATGCCTGGGCCAGTGAACATGATGTTTCTACTGCACGTTATTTGTGTGTCCTCAGTGACCAATACTCACCTATTTGATCTGTATACAAATAAAGAAACTAATAAGTGTTGCTGTCATGAGCTAACCATTTGTTGCTTTTATCTACTTCCATCTGCTCGTCCGGTGGACCATCAGTGCCTCCTTGCAAAGATACTCATCAGTTGTCCTTTGTGTCTTTAACATACTTGCACGTTCTTGTGCATGTGTAAAGTGTTGCTTCCAAGCAAAACTCAACTGCACTGGTTCTTGCCTCGTTCGAACTTCGATTTATTCAGCTAGCATTACATGCTAAAGAAGTTTAGCCTGTTCTATAGTCAGCGGTACTAACATCTCGATCTGCTGCGTGTGCTGCTAGTGCTAAGCTGATGGTCAAGCTGGATGTTTCATCAGTCTTGAGTTTGATTTATTTCTTCTCTGCAGGTAAGAAATATATGTTATTATTACCTCTGCATTTTAGGGTGCAGAGTAATCTATGAGACGCAAAGAGTGGAGGCTGCTGAAAACTTGGTCTCAAGATAGTTTTAGAGCTGGGATTATTTGATGGAAAGAGCAGAGTGAGCATTAATCTCCTAGACTTTGGAAAACTATTTGTAGTTTTGTGCAATGATGCTTAGCACTGGAACGATTCAGGCCCTGCTTGTTGTAATCGAGTGATCATTTGATTGTGATGTTTCTGCTGTCATGAGTTCTGGAGGGTTCGGCACCTCTAAGAAGTGAATGCTGCTGCAGGTGACATCCTTTTGGCGTGTGGCTGCCAAATACAGTACATGGTTGTGGCTATATGCACATATATCTGAAGATATTCTCACGACTGCGACAAAGCTGCAGGGATTAGTCTACAGGGCTTCTGGGAAATATTTTTGTAACAGCTCTATTCCTTCAACATTTTTTTTACTCCTTCCCTATTCTTTGTTTCAAATTTTCTGAACTGATGAACATGTACTTCAATTAGTAGTTTAGCTGTGTAGAAAATCTGACGGTCAAATATGATCTTTGTCAGGAGAAACAACAACATAACGAGATTTTCTGACGGAGAGAGGGACTGAATTTTTGTTTTCTTGCATCCTGGTGCAACCATTTGAGCCCTCATTACATTTCCAAAGGACCAGGCGACTAGGGCCAGACCCAAAAGTGGGGGCCAAATTTAAGTGCTAGCTATTGTCGGCGATTATATTGAGTACTTAACGCTAACCACTCGATTAAATGCCCAACACAAAGAAATGAGATGAGGTGGAAAATTACATGTTAGCTCAGGTAAAAGAATCCACATCACTTCATCGACGAAGTTCGACTTGGAGAGTTGAGGAAGAATCTTGTCTGGTATAGCAGTTTGGTGAACGAAGCTCGATTGATTGACAAATTGAAGGACCGAAACTCGAAAGGTACCACCTTTCTCTTCGATCAGTCTAGAAGCCCGATCAAATTTACTACTTTGATATGCTTCTTCAAGTTTGGACCGTACTTGTTTAGGCTCTTGGTTGCTGACCTTTTTTTGTGAAACCTTTTCTTTTCTTTTTCACACCAGTGTATAAAGGCCATGGCAGTGAGCAAAACTAGACTGTCACATTGGTTTTAGTGCACACAATTTTTTTTTCGAGTTAACAGTGCACACAATTTTTTTTAGAAGGAATAGTGCACACAATTATGCCCATTTTAATTGGACGCTCACGCTACATGTGCCTTTTTTTGGAAAGCAAAAGACTGAGCTTTGGGCCTGTTCTATAAACAAAATACGTAGAGGCCGGCCTCTGGTTGATCGCTCGCTTTTTTTTTTCAAACACAGTACAACGCAGATGCTAATATATACATGCACACACTCACCTATATAAACGCAAACACGCACACCCTATCCTATGAGCATCTCCGAAAAACTGAGCCGACAGTAGGATCTTGAGATTGACGAAGTCAGCACATGCGCCTTGCTGTCGACAGGAACGTCGTCTTTTACTGAAGAATATTAGGATTTGAAGTCTGACGTTCTAGCCTCTGGTTGATCGCTCGCTCTAAGAAAGAACTGGTTTCGCTAAAAAAAAAAACTCCGACCTGGTTTGAGCCGAACCATTCCCACTCGACACTCCCCACACCACAACCCAGACCTAACGAACGACCGCCATAGCAGCAGCGCCGCCGCGCCGCCGAGATACGCCGCCGGCGCTCCCGGTTGAGCTCGTCGAAGAGATCCTCCTCCGCCTCCCGCCCGACGACCCATTCTGCATACTCGGCGCCTCCGTCGTCTGCAAGACCTGGGGCGGCGCCATCTCCCACCCCAGCTTCCGCCGCCGCCTCCACGAGCTCCACCGGACGCCCCCCGTGCTCGGTTTCCTCCACAACTGGGACAACGACCAACTCCCCAAGTTCATCTCCACCACCTCCTCGCCCTTCTCCCTCGCCGCCCCGGACCTCAGCTCCTTGAGGGCCCTCGACTGCCGCCACGGCCGCGCCCTATTCCTCTCCAAGGGACAGGATACCCGGGATCTCCTCGTGTGGGATCCAATCACGGCGCCCAGCAGCGTGTGCCGGTGCCCGCAACGTTCCAGAGCGGCTCCCCGAACGCGGCCGTGCTGTGCGCAGCCGTCGGGTGCGACACCGCGACTGCCACGGGGGTCCCTTCTTCCTGGTCTTCGTCTTCTCCGTCGCGGCAATCACTGTCGACCAGGAGAACAGTGTCTCCGCGTGCTTATACTCGTCGGAGACTGGTTTGTGGGGTGAGCTAACCTCCAGGCACGGCGAATACGCCCATTTTTCCTATTATTCCAGCGTGCTCGTTGGGAGTTCTCTCATCTACTTCATGTCCGACAACGGGAGTATCCATGAGTACGATTTGGCCACCCACAGCCTGAATGTGTTCGGCACACCAGACTGCATGAGATCTAACCTCATGTTGGCAGAGGACGGTGGACTGGGTGTTATCCAAGACTTCGATCCGCAGCAGCTCAAGTTATGGTCAAGGGAGAAGACTGATGAGCGATGGGTACTGAAACGGATCATCAGATTGCAAAATTTGCTCCCAAATGTTGTTCTCCTGGAAGATTCAGTGCATGTGATGGGTTTTGCTGAGGGAGCAAATGTCATTTTCGTGACCACGGACGATGGCCTCTTCACAATTGAACTACAATCAGAGCGGGTGAAGAAGGTGTGCAATGAGGGTGACTTCTGCAATTTGATTCCAGTTGTCAGCTTCTACACTCCGCATTCTAGGCTTGGAGCGCTCGGGGTGAACATCACTACTCGCCACTGCTACCCAGCCCTACGGAGGAGGATGTGGGTGGCGAGGAGGGAGGATGTGAGGACGATAAAATACTAGAGGAGGGGCAGAAGCTGATCCAAAAGTGCAAGGCCATGCTAGCGACTGCTTCAGCCACACCCTCAGGCAACGGGAAAGATTTGTCTGGCACTACCGAAGTACACCCCCCCGACGCGGTGTTGGATGGTAGCCCCGGATGAAATAACGGGCTGCCCCAGACTAAATCGGCATATGAGGCGCGTGAGTGGGTGCCGTTTTCGCCCGGCACGCTCCAAAGGGCTATGAGGGCTTTTTTGCGACGATTGGAGATGCTCTAAGCACCCTACCACAGGAACTACCATGTCGTAGTTCATAAATAATTTTTTAAGTCGTAGGAGATCAATCTCCACTTTGCAGATTTATTCTAGTTGGGACCTCGTTATCTTGAGATAAAGTCTTTAGCAGCATTCACTTCTTTCAGGTGTCAAACCCTCCACTTTTGTGACTAGCATGTAGCATCAGAGTTCAAACTGGGCATTAAACTGCAATACCATGCAAAAGAGGTAACACTCTGGGAATTCCTGCTAGTTAAAAAAAATCAAAAAATAAGTATAAGTTTCAAAAAAATTGAAAACAAATCTTAGAGGTAGCCAATAGTGTATTCAATGAACATGCCAAATTTCACCTTCAAATACTGTGTATTCTAGGCTACACAAAAATGACAAAATATGATAAACGGGATCTGAAAATATGCATATTTAGATCCACAATTTTATCACTTTGTGTAACCCAGAATATAAAGTATTTGAATATGATTTTCTGCACGTTCGTGGAATACATGTGTAGCTACATCCGGGATTTGTTTCAGGTTTTTCTGAAAACTCATAATATGATTTTGATTTTTTTTTTTAACTAACAGGATCACTGGAACTCAGGAGCACAAATCTTCTCTCCACTTCGAATATTTCCCAGCTGCAGAGAGGAAAGATATCCTTCCCTCCAAACAAAAGAGGAAAGATATCATACTGAAGATGCCTATGACTGATAAAACATCTTGCCTGATCATCAGCTTAGAGCATCTCCAACAAGCGCGCTTAATAAGCCACACGCTGGAAAAACCGCTAATATAGCGTGCGCGGGGCCAAACGCGCCGCTCCAACAGGCGCGACATAATCCCGCGTGTGGTAAACCGGAGCCAACACGCTCGGAATTAAGGCATCGCGCGCGGTGTATTTCATGTGCCCGCTCCAGCGCGTTGGACAACGGAAACTTGCGCGTGAGTTGACCAACCGCCGGACCTGAAATCTCCCACGCTCGCGCAGCCGTCCGCCACTTTCCCTACCACCTCCGGCGACCAAGACGCGCTCCAGTCATGCCGCCGCCGCTTCTCCCCAGAGTGATGCCGCTTCCTATGGGCGTGCACGGTAGCCGCCGCGGTGAATCGTCCCCTGCCGTCGCCGACACCGCCGGCGCTTCCCCCACTTCTCCTGGCAGCCGCTGCTGCTTCCTCACCTCCGTCCTCGCCACCGCCCTCTCCAGTGCACTCTTCCTCTGACGAACAGCGCCATCGGCTGTCTGCAGCACGGCGACCACAAGGTGTTTGACAAAACACTTGAAAGGTATATATTGTCTCCACTTTCATTTTGTAGATGAATTTGGTTCATGTTGTTTGTAGTTTGAATTAGTTTAAATCCATGTTTCTTGATGAGTTCGTCCTATGATTCTTCTGATGAATGATTCCATCTTCAAGAGGAGGAGAACATTGCAATGGTCTTGGCTATTGATAACCCACAAGTATAGGGGGTGTATCGTAGTACTTTCGATAAATAAGAGTGTCGAACCCAACGAGGAGCAGAAGGTGTTGACAAGCGGTTTTGATGAAGGATTCACTGTAAATGCTCTCAGACAAGTTTTTAGGGGTTTTTGATATGACAGATAAATAAAGTACAAGTAAATAAAATGCAGTAATAATAGTTGCAGCGAGTGGCCCAATCCTTTCTACAGCAAAGGACAAGCCGGTTGTTGTACTTATAATGACCAAACGTTCTTGAGGACACACGGGAATATTGTCAAGTGCTTTCGCTTCCTATAGTTGATTAATCTTCATTGTTTTGATAAGTGTTGTGTGGGCCCACCTTGGCCCTTCTCAGCCTCCCCTTTTGGCCTCCTCCATCTTCTGGTAAAATAGGAACTTCCATATGTCTCCTTCGATTTATTGATCTTCAGAAATAGTGCATCTCGACGGTGCTTTTTCCAGCAGAATCCTGACTCCGGTGTCCAATTCTCCATTATTCATCAAACATGCAAAATAGGTAAAATAACATAAGTAACACTTCTAAATATGAAATATATCGATGAATAGCAGTAAATTATGATATAAAATAGTGATGCAAAATGGACGTATCAACCCCCCCAAGCTTAGACCTCGCTTGTCCCCAAGCGAAAACTGAGCTCAGTAAACATGACCACAAGTTTATGGAGCAAAGTGTCGATAAATAAAATACGGACAAGAAGCATCACATTCATTGATACACAAGTCATTCTAGACAGCAACTTCCCTTCATATAATCTAACTTGAAATAAGTAAAGGGAACCACGATGAAGTGCATAAAGAGAACCATGATTGGTGAAGGCAAACTTAAACTCTTGGTCAGAGAACAATTAACAGATCATACTTATCTTTCGAGAAGAGTCTTTATATCAGAGCTTATATAGCAGAACTTACATGCCTTAATCATAACAGTCTCCTTACAGTCATTGATAACTTTCAAAGTTATATTCATTCGGATAAAAGCTATTGTGCGAAACAAGGAAATGAGAGATATGATTAGAAGTATCAACACATATAACTAATTGGATCTCAACAACTCAAATGCTTGCTTGAGATAGAGAGGAATGGGTTTACTGACTCAACAATAATGTAAAAGATAGGCCCTTCGCAGAGGGAAGCAGGGATTAAATCATGTGCTAGAGCTTTTAAGTTTTGCAAAGCATATAGAGAGTATGAAAATAGTTGTTTGAGCTATGTATGTCGTTGTCAACGAATCGTAGTAAAGTGAACACTAACCCCTTGTCAACCAGACTTTCAAGAGCGGCTCCCATGAAGGACGTTATCTCTACCAGCAAGGTAGATCATCCCTCTTCTCTTTTGTTTACACATGTATTTTAGTTTCTTTATAGTTGACACTCCTCCCAACCTTTTGCTTACACAAGCCATGGCTAACCGAATCCTCGGGTGCCTTCCAACATTCACATACCATGGAGGAGTGTCTATTTGCAAATTAAGTTGCTTACTGATAAATCAGGGCAAAACATGTGAAGAGAATTATTAATGAAAGTTGTAGTTAATTGGGACTGGGCACCCCATTTGCCAGCTCTTTTTGCAAATTGTTGGATAAGCGGTGTATATGCCACTAGTCCATTGGTGAAAGTCTGTTTGACAAAAGTGCTAGAGAAACTCTACAGAACCCTCATGAGCTAATAAACAGTGACACAAAACTAGGAGTAATAAGTTTTGAATAATTTAAAGGTAGCACATGAAGTATTTACTTGGAATGGCGCAAAATACCATATAGTAGGAAGTTATGGTGGACTCGAATGGCAATGGTTTGGCTCAAGGTTTGGATGTATGAGAAGCATTCCCTCTCGATACAGGTCTTTGGCTAGCAAGGTTATGTAGCAAGCATAAGAGTTGAGGGATACAAACAATTATACAAGTGATAAGAATAATCATGCAATCTTCCTTAGAAGCACAAATAGTTTAACTTAAGAATACTAAGCTTATGAGCTACAAAGAAAGAAAGATCATGGAATAATATATTTGCATGCACTCCCCTCTCTCTACTTAAGTCTCAAAGTATTGTCTACTACTGACCAATGCTAAGTTTGCCAAAACCAAAAAGATTAACTTGGTGCTCTAAAAAGTGATCCCTATACTAACAACAAGGTTATCAATATGAAAGAGAATTGCAAGCTAAAATAAAGTATGCAGAAAGTAAATGATAAAACTTCTCATTAATATTTCATAACGGCAACTCACACCAAGGGATACATAGATAACCAACTAAAAGAGAGATACTTCCACATTGCAAACCATCATATAAGATAACTTCCCTACTCACGATATGACTTTATGGAAAAGTAAAAGGTAAAGATAATGATGTGATACCGCGGCACTCCCCCAAGCTTGGAACAAACCAAGGGGATGCCAATACTTATGAATTACTCCTTCGGTGGTGGTGGATTGTTGATAAGCTTATCAACCAGCTCCTTCAGTTCATCAATCTTGTAGGTGAGGGCGCGAATCAGCTCAGAGTTGTGTTCGATGCGATTCATAAACTTGTCAGACTGCGAGTCCCAACTCTTGGAGTTGTTTCCCCACTCCTCAGCAGCAGAATCCCTCTTTCCTGTATTGTTAGAACGATCTATATTCCAACCACTAGGCAACTCAGCCTCCGGGATCCTCTCAATTTGATGCTTATGGATAAGAGTATGGAAGGGGTTATTTATGCCTGGGGAAGATGTCCTGGGAGCCAAGAAGCGTCGTGGAACCTTCCCTCCGGTGCTCATCCGCGCCCCTTGCCTGGGCTTGAATGGATTTGCCACCACTCCGATGCTTGCAACGGTAGCGCGCGGGTATTCGCGCGGGTCTTCCTCCACTTCTCCTTCATCTTCGCTCTTGACTTCCTCCTTCAGCTTGGGGTCTTGAGTCTCGTCTTCCAAAGGCTCCTTGCCCTTGTTGTTGTTGTTGGAGACCATGGCGCTTCTAAATCTGAAAACAATATCTGGACAGAAACAGCTCGAAACGAAACACGATGAAAAGGCGAGATACGAACCTCGGGGGTTCGGGTGAGATATAGCAAAAAGTTTTACAACATAAGGAAGGTACAGGAGGAAACCTGATCGGAGACGAGCTCCGGGGTGCTCAAACCACCAGGCGGCGCGGCTGGGGGGCCCACCGCGCCGACCTATGGTTTGGGCACCACGGGTGCCGTCTCCCATCCGGTTCGGTCTCTTATTTTTCCATATTTAATAAAAACGACGAAAATATCTTCTACGCGAAACTGAAACTGTTACCTATTCGAATCGAATTCTGCAGTCCCAGAAAAATGTTCTTCAATGAAAGTTTCCGGAGTCACCACTTTAATTGTATCAACCTCTTCATTAATAGAATCTCCAGAAATATAATGCTTGAGTCTTTGACCATTTACCACTTGTGTAGAGTTATCTTTCAATGAAGCAATTTTTATTGCACCTGAACGATACACCTCCACAATAACAAATGGTCCTTCCCATTTTGAGAGTAACTTTCCTGCAAAAAATCTGAGACGAGACCTATACAATAGAACTTTCTCACCAACATTAAATTCTCTTTTAAGAATTCTCCTATCATGCCATCTCTTAACTTTTTCTTTAAAGAGTCTAGCATTTTCATAAGCCTCACTTCTCCATTCATCTAAAGAACTTAATGCAACAACCTTTTCTCACCGGCAAGTTTAAAATCTCTATTAAGTTCTCTCACTGCCCAATAAGCTTTGTGTTCTAATTCTAAAGGCAAGTGACAAGCTTTACCATAAACCATTTTATAAGGAGACATGCCCATGGGGTTCTTATAAGCAGTTCTATAAGCCCATAAAGCATCATTTAACTTACTAGCCCAATTTTTTCTAGATTTATTAACAGTCTTTTGCAAGATAGATTTAATCTCCCTATTTGACAATTCTACTTGTCCACTAGTTTGAGGATGATAGGCTGAAGCAATTCTATGATTAACACCATATTTAGCAAGAGTCTTTCTAAAACCACCATGGATAAAATGAGAACCTCCATCAGTCATAAGATATCTAGGTACACCAAACCTAGGAAAAATGACATCTTGAAGCATTTTTAAAGAGGTCTCACCATCAGCACTTTTAGTAGGTATAGCTTCTACCCATTTAGTGACATAATCAACAGCAACAAGTATATGAGTATTACCTTGTGAAGAAGGAAAAGGACCCATGAAGTCGAATCCCCAACAATCAAATGGTTCAATAACAAGAGAATAACTCATAGGCATTTCATTGCGTCTAGAGATATTACCAACCCTTTGACATTCATCACAAGATAAAATAAACTTTCTTGCATCCTTAAAGAGGGTAGGCCAATAAAAACCTGATTGTAGAACTTTCTGCGCAGTTCTATCTCCAGCGTGATGCCCTCCATAAGCACTTCCATGGCATTTCCTCAGTATTTCCTGTTGTTCATATTCAGGAACACATCTTCGCATAATACCATCGACTCCTTCTTTATATAAGTGTGGGTCATCCCAAAAGTAATGCCGCAAGTCATAAAAGAATTTCCTTCTTTGCTGAGCTGAAAAGGTTGGAGGCAAGTACTTGGAAACAATAAAGTTAGCATAATCAGCATACCAAGGACTATCTCGCGAACTTACACTTATTGCAGCCAATTGTTCATTTGGAAAGCTATCATTAACAGGAATAGGATCATAAGGAATGCTTTCCAATCTAGACAAATTATCAGCAACAGGATTTTCAGCACCTTTTCTATCTATGATATGCAAATCAAATTCTTGCAAAAGAAGTACCCATCTAATAAGCCTTGGCTTAGCATCTTTCTTTTCCATAAGGTATCTAATTGCAGCATGATCAGTATGAATAGTGACTTTCGAATCAACTATGTAGGGTCGAAATTTGTCACAAGCAAAAACTACAGCTAGAAATTCTTTTTCAGTAGTGGCATAATTCTTTTGAGCAGAATCAAGAGTTTTACTAGCATAATGAATAACATTTAACTTTTTATCTACTCGCTGCCCAAGAACAGCGCCTACAGCATAATCACTAGCATCACACATAATTTCAAAAGGTAAATTCCAATCAGGTGGTTCAACTACAGGAGCGGTGATTAAAGCCTTTTTCAAAGTTTCAAAAGCTTCCTTACAATCATCATCAAAAACAAAGGTACATCTTTTTGAAGAAGATTAGTAAGAGGCTTGGAAATTTTAGAGAAATCTTTAATAAACCTCCTATAAAAACCAGCATGACCAAGAATACTACGAATACCTTTAACATCTTTGGGACAAGGCATCTTTTCAATTGCCTCCACTTTAGCTCGATCAACTTCAATACCTCTTTCAGAAATTTTATGTCCAAGAACAATTCCTTCATTAACCATAAAGTGGCATTTCTCCCAATTAAGAACAAGGCTAGTTTCTTCACATCTCTGCAAAACTTTGTCAAGGTTGTGCAAACAATTATCAAAGGAAGTTCCATAGACGGAGAAATCGTCCATGAAGACTTCCACAATTTCCTCACAAAAGCCATGAAAAATAGCAGACATGCATCTTTGAAAAGTAGCAGGAGCATTACATAAACCAAAAGGCATACGTCTATAAGCATAAGTTCCATAAGGACAAGTAAAAGTAGTTTTCTCTTGATCTTGCGCTCTCACAGCAATTTGAGAAAACCCAGAATACCCATCAAGGAAACAAAAGTGAGTTTTCTTGGACAACCTCTCAAGCATTTGATCAATAAAAGGCAAAGGATAATGATCTTTCTTAGTTACTTTGTTAACCTTTCTAAAATCAATGCACATCCTATAACCAACTACTACTCTTTGAGGAATTAGTTCATCATTTTCATTAGGAACAACGGTAATTCCTCCTTTCTTAGGAACACAATGCACAGGACTTACCCATCTACTATCAGCAATAGGATAAATAATACCAGCTTCAAGAAGTTTTAATACCTCATTTCTTACCACTTCTTTCATCTTGGGTATTAAACGACGCTGATGCTCAACAACAGGCTTTGCATCAGGTTCCATGTTGATGGCGTGCTGACATATAGTAGGAGAAATTCCCTTCAGGTCATCAAGAGTATATCCCATAGCTCCGCGGTGTTTCCTCAACACTCCCAATAACCTTTCCTCCTCTGTACCTGAAAGTTTAGAGCTGATAATAACAGGATATATTTTCTTATCATCAATATAAGCATATTTAAGATTATCAGGCAGAGGTTTCAAATCAAAAACAGGATCCTCCTTGGGTGGCATTGTGGTACCCAAATCTTCCACAGGTAAATTGTGTTTGAGCATAGGTTGACGAAGGAATACTTCATCAAGCTCATTCCTTTCTTCCCTGAAGTTCTCACTTTCATGATTCTCCATATGTTGCTGCAAAGCATTGTTAGGAGCAAGAACAATAGATGCAAGTTGAGCAATTTCAAAATCCTCACTAGGCAATTCAGTTTCATAAGGTGCTTTAGCAAATTTAGAGAAATTGAATTCATAAGATTCACCAGCAAATTTAGTAAAGATTTTCTCTTTCTTACAGTCTATAACAGCACCACAAGTATTCAGAAAAGGTCTACCAAAAATAATAGGACAACTATCATTGGCAGCCGACCCAAGTACAAGAAAATCAGCAGGGTATTTAGTCTTACCACAAAGGACTTCGACATCTCTAATGATACCAATTGGAGAGATAGTTTCCCTATTAGCAAGCTGAATAACCACATCAATCTCTTCAAGTTTACAAGGAGCAATTTCGTGCATAATTTCCCTGTAAAGCTCATAAGGAATAGCACTAGAACTTGCACCAATATCACATAAACCATAATAGCAATGATCACCTATCCTAACAGAAAGCACAGGAACACTAGACTTCCTAGAACTTTTAGGATGTGAGACAATATTAGAAGCATCCTCACAAAAGATAATGTGTCTATCTTCTAAATTTTCAGTGACAAGATCTTTAACCAATGCTACAACAGGTTCAACAGTTATTTGCTCATCAGGTTTGGTAGTTTTCTTATTACTTTTACTAACAACACCAGTTATGATAGTATGTTCCTTAATCTTATTAGGAAAAGGAACTTTTTCAATATAAGGTTCTGGAATAATGCGATCAGCAACATTAACCTCAACACCTTTAGATATATGAGAAACAGATTCATCTTTATATGGTTCATGATAATTTTTAAAACCCTCCTTCGGCAAACCGAAATAGGAAGCAAAGGCTTTATAAAAGTTTGCAACAATTTGAGAGTCAAGACCATAAGTAGTGCTAATTTTGCGATAATCATCAGTATCCATAAAATTTTTAACACACTCAAAGTCATAGTTTATACCTGACTCCCTACCTTTGTCATTCTCCCATCCTTCAGTGTTCTCCTGAATCCGATCAAGAAGGTCCCACTTAAACTCTTCTTTATTACGAGTGAACGATCCAGCACAAGTGGTATCCAATAGAGTTTTATCTTGAAAGGAGAGTCTTGCATAAAAGTTATCAATAACAATATTACCAGGAAGCTCATGAATGGGACATTTGAGCATTAATGCCTTCAATCTCCCCCACGCTTGAGCGATACTCTCTCCATCATAGGGCCAGAAGTTATATATGAGGTTCCGATCCTTATGAATCTCACTTGGAGGATAGAATTTGGAGTAAAAGAGAGGTACAATTTCCTCCCATCCAAGAGAATACCCATTCTTCAGCAGTTTATACCAATGTGCAGCTTTACCAGACAGTGATAGAGAGAATAATTTCTTCTTAACTTCTCCCATCGAGATACCTGCACACTTAAATAACTCGCACAATTCATGCAGAAATAACAAATGATCTCCAGGATGGACAGTTCCATCTCCTGCATAGCGGTTATTTGTGACACGTTCAACAATTTTCATAGGAATTTTGAACGGTATTACCTGCTCATCTGGCGCCTCCTCTACTACCTTAGCAGTGGTAGTTGTTTTCCCAAATAGGAATTCAAGAGAGATATAGCAGCAGGCAAAAATAAAAACAGCACGTACAATAAATGTTTCCCTTACCAATTCCACTTACCAATAGCGCTACACTCCCCGGCAACGGCGCCAGAAAATAGTCTTGATAACCCACAAGTATAGGGGGTGTATCGTAGTACTTTCGATAAATAAGAGTGTCGAACCCAACGAGGAGCAGAAGGTGTTGACAAGCGGTTTTGATGAAGGATTCACTGTAAATGCTCTCAGACAAGTTTTTAGGAGTTTTTGATATGACAGATAAATAAAGTACAAGTAAATAAAATGCAGTAATAATAGTTGCAGCGAGTGGCCCAATCCTTTCTACAGCAAAGGACAAGCCGGTTGTTGTACTTATAATGACCAAACGTTCTTGAGGACACACGGGAATATTGTCAAGTGCTTTCGCTTCATATAGTTGATTAATCTTCATTGTTTTGATAAGTGTTGTGTGGGTGAACCTATGCTAATGCACCGCCCTTCCTAGGACTAATACATACTTGTGATTATACCCCTTGCAAGCATCCGCAAATACAAGAAAGTAATTAAGATAAACTAACCACAGCCTTAAACTTTGAGATCCTGCTATCCCTCATGCATCGATATACCAACGGGTGTTCAGGTTTCTGTCACTCCGGCAACCCCACAATTGGCAAACGAATACACAATGCATTCCCCTAGGCCCATAAAGGTGAAGTATCATGTAGTCGACGTTCACATGACACCACTAGAAGAATAACACCACAACTTAAGCATCAAACCATTAAATATTACTCAACATAGTTCACTACTAACATCAAGACTTCTCCCATGTCCTCAAGAACTAAACGAACTACTCACAAGACATCATACGGAACATGATCAGAGGTGATATGATGATGAATAACAATCTGAACATAAACCTTAGTCCAATGGTTTCACCCAATAGCATCAATAACAAGAGTAATCAACACCGGGAGAGTTTCCCCTATGAAATAGACAAGATTCAGCCCTAGATGTTATAGCGGAGACGGGGTGCAGCGGCGGTGATGATGGTGTTGGCGGTGGAGATGATGATGATGATGATCCCGATGAAGTCCAGCTCGATGACGGTGATGATGGCGACGATTTCCCCCTCCGGGAGGGAATTTCCCCCGGCAGATTTCTTCCTGCAGGGGAGCTTTTCGCTCTCTGGTGTTTTCCGCCTCGTGGAGGCGGCGGAATATTTCGATGGCCGTCCTCCGTGTGTTAGGGTTCGAGGGGGTCAAGTACGCGAAGGGGGAACGGCTGAGGTGGGCCAGGGCCCCCAAACCACCTGGCGCGGCTGGGGCCCCCGCGCCAGCAGGTGAGGAGGGCCCACCTGGCCCTCTCAGCCTCCCCTTTTGGCCTCCTCCATCTTCTGGTAAAATAGGAACTTCCATATGTCTCCTTCGATTTATTGATCTTCAGAAATAGTGCATCTCGACGGTGCTTTTTCCAGCAGAATCCTGACTCCGGTGTCCAATTCTCCATTATTCATCAAACATGCAAAATAGGTAAAATAACATAAGTAACACTTCTAAATATGAAATATATCGATGAATAGCAGTAAATTATGATATAAAATAGTGATGCAAAATGGATGTATCAGCTATACACGCGAATAAGAAACAGAAACTGGGTGGTTCAGTTTTCGGTCGTCTGAAATTGTGGAGAGAAGGATCGAAGCTCACAACCGTTGATGCGGAACTACTTTGTGGAGACTCCCACATGCCTGAGCTCTATTTTCGACGCTGTTTTGGGATGAGCATCGACTTGTTCAAACACATTGCGGAGTGTTTGGCTAGGCATGATCGGTTTTTGCAGCAAAGGAGGAATGGCGCCGGGAACTTGGACATAGCATCTATCAAAAGGTGACCGCCGTTTTGTGTATGTTGGCATACGACATTCTGGTGGATCTAGTTGATGATCACTTGGCAATGGGTGAGAGTCAAGTCATCCAATGTGCCAAGCGCTTTGTAGTTGGAATTGTGCAAGTGTTTGGTCCGGAATATTTGAGAGCCCCCAATGCTCCAGACATGGCTAGGCTTTTAGAGTTCAACAAATCTCGCGAGTTCCTAGGTATGATTGGCTCAATTAATTGCATGCACTGGAGTTGGAAGAATTGTCTTGCATCATGTCGTGGGGTTACTCTTCGACTACCCCACGGTGAGGATACCTGGGGCACGCCAAGCCTATCAACCTTATGACGAGGGCCCAAGGAAGGCCCAAGGAGGACGACGTGCGGCCCAAGGTAGTCGACAGATAGGTCATGCGACTCCTACCATGCTTGTAAGCGCCATTGGCACCGTTCACCTGAGACCTAGCCTACTATATAAAGGCTAGGAGGGTCCCTCGTCTAGGGGAAGCTCATAGCCGCCGTCACAAACCCTAGCGAGATTGCCATCTCGCCATTGTAGCCACAACTCGCCATTCAATACCAGACAAGCAGGAAGTAGGGTGTTATCCTCCGAGAGCCTGAACCTGGGTAAAACGCATTACTTGTCAGCCGTCGTGATAACCAGCGCTCATCTCTCTTCCACTCAATCAACCCGGGGTACACAACCCAGGGATTTGTCGAGTCCACACCTCGTCAATTGGCGCCGTCTGTGGGAAGGAACGAGCGCTGGAACCATGGTCGCACCGGCCCCATCGACTTTGAAGACCGACGTCTACATCACCAAGGAGCCAATCTACTTCGGCTCCTTCGAGTACACCTTCCACCCGCCGGCCCACCGCTCGGTGTACGCCGATCTGCATGTAGGTATGTGCCTCACCTTCGGTACCATGCACTACTTCGTAGACAGCTGTGGAGTACTCAGATCCACGGCGATCGCACCGTGCGCGGTGGTAGCACCCGCATCTGCCGCGGCTGCCCCAACCACGCCCCCACCTACTGCGGAGATCGCATCTGCTGCGACTGCGGCGACAGCATCTTCGACTGCTGAGAAGATCGCATCCGCCTCGACTACACCGACCGCCTCCGCTGCGGCAGAGATCGCGCCCAACACGGCCACGCCATCAGCGTCTCCGGCCGTCAAGGAGATCGCATCGCTACGACTACATCGACCACCTCGACGACCACCGCGCGGATCGAGTCTACTTCGACTACCTCGATCGCGTCGCTGGCAAGGCTAAGATCTGTCAACTTCGACTACGTCGACCACACCTTCGCGCGCGACGGAAGTCGCGTCGTTCTACCCCGCCCCACTCGTGTCTCCGTCAACTTACAAGATCGTCAACAAGCCAATCGCGCCCGCGTCGACGACGGCGACATCACTCCTCGCGTCAGCGGCGGAGATCGCGAGACTCCAGGGAAGGAGCCTCGGCAGCGACTGTGGTACCCACCACGTTGTGTCCATTTTCGGCTCCGAGCACGGCTCGGACGAAGGAAGCAGCAGTGGCAGCGCCCGGCCCACTCCCCAGACATACCCCGCGCAAGTCTTCATGATCGGCCCGACGCAGGGCAACGGCGACGAACCCGCATACCCACTGGAGGTGGTCATGCCGGACCAGGTGACGCGGCTCACCATCACCCGAGAGATAGCAATCAGAGCCCTGAAGCACGTCGAGGACGGCACGTACCCCCCACCAGACGCACCCCGGGAGGACCTTATGGCGGTCCAGTACCTGCTACGGAAGGAAGGCGAACGACTCCGCGCAGAGAAGGCCGAGCTACTCCGACGCAAGGAGGAGGCTGACGCGTCGAGCGCCAGGAGGGCCGCTTACTCATTCACTGCCTCAACAGAGGTCTCACAAGGAGCAAGGCGCCACAGAGCCCGCGTGCCCCTGATGACGGAGGCCGACCGCGCTAGAGTCACCCGCAACCTCGAATCATCATACATGAGCGAAGACGCAGACGGGATACCCGTCCCCAAAACGCCCGGAGCCGCGCTCATGGCAGTCGAAACATACCTACGGCTGACGCAGCCGCCCGAGGGCGACTCGCGCGCTCTCCTCCACAAGCAGCAGATCATGTCTATCAAGGCAGTCGAAGAAGCTCTGATGAACAAGGCGCCGACAGAAAAGGTGCGAGAAGATCGGGCCGCCGCGACCGCGAGCCCACAGCACTCGCAGGCCCGGCGGCAAGACAACTGCGACAACCGCAGCCAGGCGAAGACCTCCGCAACGTCATCACACAGAGGACGGTGGACCGCAGCCACACCCAGCGGACGGTCAGCACGCCCAATACTGACGACCGCAATGACGGCGACTTCGAGCCATGCGGCGCCGCATGCTTCAGCTTCAACATCCGCGACACAAGAATGCCCAAGGGCTTCAAGCTCACGGCAGAAGCAGTCAAGTACGACGGGAAGCAGGACCCGAGACTCTGGCTAGAAGACTACCTCATAGCCTGCAGTTGCTAGGGCGGTACTTCGACTACGGCCATGCAGTACATCCAGCTGATGCTCACGGGCTCTGCACGCGGGTGGCTAAACACTCAACCCAAGAACGCCTTCAGGACGTGGGACGAGTTCGCGGAGGCCTTCGTTAAGAGCTTCCTGGGGACGTACTCGAGACCGACGACTTTCGTCGAGCTACAAGCATGCAAGCAAGGACGAGACGAGCCGCTCCGGTCGTACATCCAGCGTTGGACCCTGCTCCGCAACACCATGGAGACCGCCTCGGAGGACCGAGTGATGGATGCCTTCATGCACGGCGTCTCCCGCCGCGACCTCCGCGAGGAGTTTGGTAGGCTCCGGCCGAAGAACATGATCGAGCTCATGAAGATAGCCAACCAGTGGGCAGATGAGAGGACTCGGTCCGCGATAGTTCACGCTACTCCCCGAAGGACGAAGCCGGACCAAGCAACTGGCGAGAAGGACGCCACAAGAAGAAGCCGCGTTACAACGGCAACGACTCAATCGAGTTAGTAGCGGCGGGATTCCAAACCCCCCGATGATGAAGCGCGCGACAGCAGTCGCCAATACAGCCATGCAGTACAGTCGAAGCGGCGGTGACCAGAGTCGCCAATACAGCCAAGGGCAATACAACCGAAGCAGCGGCAGCAGCTACCGCAGCGACGGAGCCATAAACGAGAGTGGCAGAAACGCACATTGAGCCCAGCGGAAGAGCTGGAACAACCCTGCAGGCACCACATGTTCAGGAACCCGGAAACGGGCAAGTGGGGATCCAACCACCTGTTGAAGGACTGTCGAAAGGCACGCAAATATACGAAGCCATGCAGAAGATAGTCACTCCAGCACCCGCAGCGCAGCCAGCGCGCAGCTGGCCATCCAGGCAGCACCCGCACCCGCACCCGCAGTCGCTAATCCAGCACAGGCGGCGGGAGCCTTTCCACAGCAGCCGCAGCAAGAAGCCCCACAAGCGGTCCATGACGCATATCCAGCGGCACGCGGACAACTCAACATGATACAGAAGGGGCGCCCCTCAAACAGGACCCAGAAGATCATCACTCTCAAGTCTTCCAGGCCATCACCTGTCCACCTGCAGTACCCGACTACCTGAGAGGGTCAGAGACACCAATCACGTTCTCCAGAGCAGATCATCCGCCTGCAGTACCACGACCCGGGCACGCCGCTCTGGTAGTCGAAGCTCTGATCGGAGATTACACCCTGAAAAAGGTGTTCATGGACGGAGGCAGCGGCATCAACATCATCTTTGCCGACACCCTCAGAAGGATAAACAGGCCAACGACAAACTTGACGGCATCAGAGACCACCTTCCATGGCATAGTACCAGGGCAAGCAGTCACGCCCATGGGAACGATCACACTCGACGTCATCTTCGGCACACCCGAAAACTTCAAGAGGGAGTCGATCGACTTCGAGGTAGTCGACTGGAAGTCGCAGTACCACGCGATACTCGGGCGCCCAACCTTTGCCAGATTCATGGCGGTACCTCACTACGCCTACCTCATGCTCAAGATGCCTGGACCCAAGGGCGTCATCACGGTGCACGGCGACTTCGACCGCTCCAACAGCTGCGATCGCGAGTTCAGCAAGATCTCCGAGTTCTTCGGAATGGAAGAGCACTTCGAGGCGATGGCAGTCGACAACGACAAAACCATCTTCCCCCACGCAAGAAGCAAGCCAAGGACGCCGCCTTCAACACGACTGACGACACAACAACTCATCAGGTCCACCCGACGGACGCAAACAATACAGTCAAAGTGTCGTCGAGTCTGCCTATCGCATAGGAAAGCGCGCTCGTCGAGTTTCTACGTGAGAACTGGGAGATCTTCGCCTGGCAACCTTCTGACATGCCAGGCATACCCAGGAACCTCGCCGAGCACTCTTTACGCGTCCACAAGGACGCCGACCCGTCAAGCAGACCATGCGACGCTTTCAGGACCCAAACGAGATGAAATAAGCAAGGAGATCGATCGACTGCTCCACGCCAAATTCATCCGAGAGATCAAGGACTCGGACTGGGTAGCGAACCCGGTCCTGGTGGAGAAGAAGACGAAGAAACTCCGCATGTGCGTCGACTTCACCGCCCTCAACAAATGCTGCCCCAAGGACCACTTCCCGCTTCCGCGGATAGACCAGATCATCGACTCGACTGCAGGCTGCGCACGCCTATCCTTCCTGGACGCCTACTCAGGGTACCAGCAGATCAGGATGAACGTCGACGATGAAGAGAAGACTGCATTCATCACACCTCATGGCGTCTTCTGCTACCAGACGATGCCCTTCGGGTTGAAGAACGCTGGAGCCACGTACCAGCGCACAATGCAAGCCTGCCTAAAGGGGCTAATCGGAGAGATCGTCCAAGTCTACGTCGACGACATAGTCGTCACCACTCGAACGGAGGACACTCTCATCGCCGACCTCCGCAAGGTCTTCGCCGCCCTCAACGAGTATCAGATCAAGCTGAACCGGACAAGTGTGTCTTCGGCGTGCCAGCCGGAGAACTGCTGGGTACCTCGTCTCTGCAAGAGGAATCGAAGCCAACCCCGAGAAGGTGCAAAACATACTCGCAATGCCAGCACCGACCAAGCTTCATGAGGTGCAACGCCTAGCCGGCCGAGTCGCAGCTCTCAGCCGGTTCATTAGTAAGTTGGGAGAAAAGGCCCTGCCTTTCTACCAACTGATGAAAAAGACAGACAAGTTCGAGTGGACAGAAGAAGCGCAAGACGCGTTCGACCAACTCAAGAAAACCCTCACGACTTCCCCAGTACTGGTGGCGCCACTGGAGAACGAGCCGCTATACCTCTACGTGTCAGCCACGAACAGGGTGGTCAGCACGGTACTCGTAGTCGAACGAGAAGAAGAAGGACACAGTCACCCTGTTCAGCGGCCCGTCTACTACCTCAGTGAGGTGCTAACCTTGTCCAAGCAGCGGTACCCGCACTACCAGAAGCTAGCGTACGGAGTCTTCATGACATCAAGGAAGGTCGTCCACTACTTCTCCGAGCACTCCATCACGGTAGTAAGCTCCTCCGGGCTCTCCGACATCCTCACCAACCAAGCCGCGACAGGACGAGTCGCCAAGTGGGTTGTTGAGCTAGGGCCCTGGGGGCTGAAGTACGCGCACCCGAAGTCAATCAAGGCCCAGGTACTTCCAGAATTCACCACCGAGTGGATAGAGGCCCAGCTGCCAGACGTACCCGACTTGTCCAACGCATGGACAATGTACTTCGACGGCTCCAAAAGTTCAGATCAGCAGGGGCGGGAGTCGTCCTCATCTCACCCAAAGGCGACAAGCTGAAGTACGTACTGCAGATGAACTTCCCAACACCCTCCAACAATGAGGCAGAGTATGAGGCCCTAATCCACGGCATGCGGATGGCCAAAATTGCGGCGCCACTCACCTCATGATCTACGGAGACTCCTACCTCGTCGTGCAGCAAACCATGAAGCAGTGTGACGCCATCGCCGACAACATGATCGCCTACAGGGACCTGTACAACCAGCTGGAAGGCACCTTCGACGGCTGCGAGCTGCGACACATCGGCCGCGAGAGCAACAGGAAGCCGACGTCCTCGCCAACCTGGGCTCAAGCAAAGCGCAGGTGCCACCCGGGTCTTCCTCGAATGCATCACGCAGCGCTCCGTCAAGCTCCGGCCCGCGCCAGGATCCTCCACATCAACAACGAGCACCACCGACCCGCCCAACACGGAGAAGGAGCCTATGGAGGTAATGTTGATCGAGCCCACATGGACGAGCCCATACCTGGCTTACATACTGCAGCAGAGGGTGCCAACAAACCCAGTCGAAGCCAAGCGCGTCATCCGCCGCTCCAAGGGCTTCACCGTCATCAACGGGGAGCTCTACAAGCAAAGCATCTCGGGAGTCCTCCAAAGGTGCGTCGACCCAGTCGACGGTCAGCCATCTTGCTCGAGATCCACGCCGGCATCTGCGGACATCACGCCAGCAGTCGAGCCTTGGTAGCCAAAGCCTTACGAGCCGGATTCTACTGGCCCACCGCAATGCAAGACGCAGAAGAACTCGTGAGGAAATGTATCGGCTGCCAGGAGTTCGCCAACAAGCCGCACGCGCCGGCATCAGCACTGAAGACCATACCACTCGCCTGGCCCTTCGCTCAATGGGGGCTCGACATGGTGGGTCCACTCAAAAGTCCTCTCCGGGAGGACACATCATCTCTTGGTGGCAGTCGACAAGTTCACGAAGTGGATCGAAACCGTGCCTATCACAAGTTCGACTGCCTCCTCGGCAGTTAACTTCATCAGGTCGATCATTGATACGTCTCCAACGTATCCATAATTTCTGCTGTTCCATGCTTATATTATACCATTTGCTACATGTTTTATATACACTTCGTATCACTTTTATGCATTTTCTGGGACTAACCTATTAACAAGATGCCACAGTGCCAGTTCCCTGTTTTCTGCTGTTTTTGGTTTCAGAAAGTTACTTCTGGAAATATTCTCGGAATTGCACGAAACAAAAGGCCAGTCCCTATTTTTCCAGCACGTACACGGAGTCCGAAGGAGAGACGAAGGAGAGCCACGAGGTGGCCAAACCACCTGGCGCGGGCCCACCCGCCGCGCCTGGTGGTTTGGGCCCCTCGGGGGTCCGCCGACATCGCCCCTTCGCCTATTTATTCCCCGAGACGTGAAAACCCTAAAACACCGAGCCTTTCATCCAGAACATATTCGCTGCCGCCGCCGTCGTCAACCCTAACTCGGGGGGTTCTGAAGCTCTTCCCGGCACCCTGCCGGAGAGGGGAATCATCACCGGAGGGCTCTACATCGCCATGCCCGCCTCCGGAGTGATGCGTGAGTAGTTCATCCTTGGACTATGGGTCCATAGCAGTAGCTAGATGGTTGTCTTCTCCACTTGTGCCATCATGTTTAGATCTTGTGAGCTGCCTATCATGATCAAGATCATCTTATTGTAATGCTACATGTTGTGTTTGCTGGGATCTGACTTATATTGATACCTATGTGGAGCTGAATATTATATTATCATGTCTATGTCATTTGTGATCTTGCATGCTCTCCGTTACTTGTTGAAGCCTTGGCCAAGTGAATACTTGTAACTCCAAGAGGGGGTATTTATGCATGATAGTTGGGTTCAACCTCTATTTAACCTGGGATAGTGACAGCAAGTTCTAAGGTTGTAGATGTGTTGTTGCCACTAGGGGTAAAACAGCAATGCTTTATTCAAGGATGAATGTATTGTTTACATTACGCACATTACTTAATGCAATTGTCTGTTGCTTGCAACTTAATACTGGAAGGGGTACGGATGTTAACCGGAAAGTGGACTATTTAGGCATAGATGCATGCTGGATAGCGGTCTATGTACTTTGTCGTAATGCCCAAATGAATCTCATAGTAGACACCACAGCTCACACATGCATGTTATATGCACTTATCAATTGTCAATTGCCCAGCTGTAATTTGTTTACCCAGCATGTTAGTTATCTTATTGGAGAGACACCACTAGTGAACTGTGGACCCCGGTCCATTCTTTTACATCTGAAATACAATCTACTGCAATCATTGTTCTCTACTGTTTTATGCAAACAAACATCATTTTCCATTCGATACGTTTAACCCTTTGTTTTCAGCAAGCCGGTGAGATTGACAACCTCACTGTTAAGTTGGGGCAAAGTAATTTGATTGTGTTGTGCAGGTTCCACGTTGGCACCGGAATCCCTGGTGTTGCGCCGCACTACACTCCTTCACCAACACCTTCGAAGCAAACCTCGTTTTCCTACTGGTTCGATTAAACCTTGGTTTCATACTGAGGGAAAACTTACTGCTGCACTCATCATACCTTCCTCTTGGGGTTCCCAACTGACGTGTGACGTACAAGCATTGTTTCTGGCACTATTCAACTAGAGCCACCAACACGTTTTCTGGCGCCGTTGCCGGGGAAAACCGAATTGCTTCTGCAAGGGGAGTCTCTCACACCCAATCTCTTTACTTTGTTATTTGTCTTGCTTAGTTTATTTTTATTTAGTTTGTTTGCTCTTTTATCAAAAACACAAAAAAATTAGTTACTTGTTTAATTCGGTTTGATTTTGTTTTTCAAAATGAATGCTCCTGAAGTTGAAGTTCGTTCTTTTAGGCAACTAGGAGGTGAAAATTTGAAAGATGCTTGGTATAGAATTAGTGATGCTCATCATAGATGTACTAAGAAACACTCTACCACTATCCTCCTTAGGAACTTTTATGTTGGTATCTCTAGTTGGTATAGGTATGTTCTAGACACTCTTACAGGTGGAAATTTCTTGGGTACTCCTGCTTTAGAAGCCTGTAATATTATTGAAAGTTTGGTAGGAACACCACCCACTAAAGATATTAAATTGAGATCACCTTGGAGGATGTTATAAATAAGTTAGACTCTATGGAGAATTTTTTTCCAAATTTTCTTGATTGTATTGGTAAGACTAATGAATCAATAGCCACCATCAATGAAAGAATCACTGTTCTTGAGGATAATAATATCCATGACACCCAAAATCATAGAATTGATGAGTTAGAGGAAGCTATTGAAACCTTAAGTTCAACCTTTACTTCTCTTAAGTCTAAAAAGGAGAAAGTTTATGTGGGTAGAGAGCAAAAGTTTATGTATGTTCCTAAAGTGCCAAAACCAAAGACTCATTATGAGCTTAAAATTGATAAAACTTTTAGTACGGTTAAAGGTAATGAAACACCTCCAGGAACATCTAAGATACCCATTGTTACAAGCTGTGTGTTGGAAGAAGCTTTTGATGATTTGAATGATTTGCCACTTGACAACACTTGATTTTCACTTTCTGCGCCTAGCTGAAAGGCGTTAAAGAAAAGCGCTTATGGGAGACAACCCATCGTTTTTATTTGCTGTTATTTTTGTTTTCTTTGAGTCAAGGAGTTTTGTTACTTCTGTAGCAACTCCTTTGTATCTTTATTTTATCGCAATGTTGTGCCAAGTAAAGTTCTATATTGAAAGTTGATGCAAGATTTGGATTTCTGCGCAGTGACAGATTTTTAGCTGTCACGGATTTGAGCTTATCTCCCTGTAGAAAATTCAAAAAATTCTGAAAAATCACGCATATTCCTGAGATATGTACGCAACTTTCATTATTTTAGGCCAGATCCATCTGAGCAACTTAAGTGCCTCGAAAAAATTCGTCATTCCAGACTGTTCTGTTTTTGACAGATTCTGCCTTTTGTTTTGCATTCGCTCTTTTACTGTGTTTGTGTGGATTTCTTTGCTCCACAAAGCATTGGTGGCTGTAGCTAATGTCCAGAAGCTTTGGGATTGATTGTATCATTACAGAATATGAGAATTTTTGATTATGCACTAACCCTCTAATGAGAACTGTCTTGAGTTTGGTGTGAAGGAAGTTTTCAAGGATCAAGCGAGAAGGGTGATATTATGTGATCAAGAAGAGTGAAAAGCCTAAGCTTGGGGATGCCCCCGTGGTTCATCCCAACCATATTCAGAGAGACTCAAGCGTCTAAGCTTGGGGATGCCCAAGGCATCCCCTTCTTCATCAACAAACTTATCAGGTCATCTCTAGTGAAACTATATTTTAATTCTTTCACATCTTATGCGCTTTACTTGGAGCGTCTGTGTGTTTTATTTTTGTTTTTGTTTGAATAAATTCGGATCCTAGCAATCCTTGTGTGGGAGAGAGACACGCTCCGCTTTTTCATGTGAATACTCATGTTCTTCACTTATATTTGTTGAGTATTCTTAACTAGCTACTGCAGTGCTTTTAGCTCCTGTTTTTCATGCATCTCTTCGAGCTGTTAGCACTTGTTTATAAATACTCTCTTGCTGCATTATATTATCATTTGGAGAGTTTATGTTTAAATAAATTGATTGGTGTTTGTTTGGAAGAAAGAAAATGCTACATGTAGTAGTTGGTATTGGAAAAGACATATGCATTCTTGTAGATCATTGTCTTGTTTTGATTTGATGCTTTGCAATTGTTTTGAGCTCTCAAGTAGATCATGTTTAAGCTCTTGCATCATGTAGTTAAAGCCTAGTAGTGGAGAACTACCGTAGAGCTTGTTGAGACTTGGGATGCATATTTGTTCTCTCTAAGGTCTAGATATTTTCTGGTAAAATGTTTGAGCAACAAGGAAGACAGTGTAGAGTCTTATAATACTTGCAATATGTTTTTATGTGATTCTTGCTGTACCGGTTTATACTTGTGTTTGCTTCAAACAACCTTGCTAGCCTAAACTCTGTACTGAGAGGGAATGCTTCTCGTGCATCCAAAACTTGAGCCAAAACCCATGCCATTTGTGTCCACCATACCTACCTACTATGTGGTATTTCCTGCCATTCCAAGTAAATATTTCATGTGCTACCTTTAAACTATTCAAAACTTTATTACTCCTTATTTGTGTCAATGTTTTATAGCTCATGAGGAAGTATGTGGTGTTTTATCTTTCAATCTTGTCATTTACTTCTGACAGACTTTCACCTGGACTAGTGGCATATACATCCGCTTATCCAATAATTTGCAAAAAGAGCTGGCAACGGGGTGCCCAGCCCCAATTAATTACAACTTTCATTAATAATTCTCTTCACATGTTTTGCCCTGATTTATCAGTAAGCAACTTAATTTTGCAAATAGACACTCCTCCATGGTATGTGAATGTTGGAAGGCACCCGAGGATTCGGTTAGCCATGGCTTGTGTAAGCAAAAGGTTGGGAGGAGTGTCATCTATAAAGAAACTAAAATACATGTGTAAACAAAAGAGAAGAGGGATGATCTACCTTGCTGGTAGAGATAACGTCCTTCATGGGAGCCGCTCTTGAAAGTCTGGTTGACAAGGGGGTTAGAGTGCCCACTACCATTCGTTGACAACAACAAACACCTCTCAAATACTTATTTTGTGCTCTCTATATGCTTTCGAAAACTTAAAAAGCTCTAGCACATGATTTAATCCCTGCTTCCCTCTGCGAAGGGCCTATCTTTTACTTTATGTTGAGTCAGTTTACCTACTCCTTTCTATCTTAGAAGCAAACACTTGTGTCAACTTTGTGTGCATTGATTCTTACATATTTACTTATTGCACTTGTTATATTGCTTTATGTTGACAACTATCCATGAGATATACATGTTACAAGTTGAAAGCAAATGCTGAAACTTAATCATCCTTTGTGTTGCTTCAATGCCTTTTACTTTGAATCTATTGCTTTATGAGTTACCTCTTATGCAAAACTTTTTGATGCTTGTCTTGAAAGTACTATTCATGAAAAGTTTTTGCTTATATGATTCATTGTTTACTCTTTATCTATTTGTTAGCAAACTATAGATCATTGCTTTGAGTCACTTCATTCATGACATGAGCCTTGCAATATATTGATCAAGATTGTGTGAAAGCATGTCTCCTCAGAAATTATTTGTTGTTATCGTTTTACCTACTCGAGGACGAGTAGAACTAAGCTTGGGGATGCTTGATACGTCTCCAACGTATCCATAATTTCTGCTGTTCCATGCTTATATTATACCATTTGCTACATGTTTTATATACACTTCGTATCACTTTTATGCATTTTCTGGGACTAACCTATTAACAAGATGCCACAGTGCCAGTTCCCTGTTTTCTGCTGTTTTTGGTTTCAGAAAGTTACTTCTGGAAATATTCTCGGAATTGCACGAAACAAAAGGCCAGTCCCTATTTTTCCAGCACGTACACGGAGTCCGAAGGAGAGACGAAGGAGAGCCACGAGGTGGCCAAACCACCTGGCGCGGGCCCACCGCGCGCCTGGTGGTTTGGGCCCCTCGGGGGTCCGCCGACATCGCCCCTTCGCCTATTTATTCCCCGAGACGCGAAAACCCTAAAACACCGAGCCTTTCATCCAGAACATATTCGCTGCCGCCGCCGTCGTCAACCCTAACTCGGGGGGTTCTGAAGCTCTTCCCGGCACCCTGCCGGAGAGGGGAATCATCACCGGAGGGCTCTACATCGCCATGCCCGCCTCCGGAGTGATGCGTGAGTAGTTCATCCTTGGACTATGGGTCCATAGCAGTAGCTAGATGGTTGTCTTCTCCACTTGTGCCATCATGTTTAGATCTTGTGAGCTGCCTATCATGATCAAGATCATCTTATTGTAATGCTACATGTTGTGTTTGCTGGGATCTGACTTATATTGATACCTATGTGGAGCTGAATATTATATTATCATGTCTATGTCATTTGTGATCTTGCATGCTCTCCGTTACTTGTTGAAGCCTTGGCCAGTGAATACTTGTAACTCCAAGAGGGGGTATTTATGCATGATAGTTGGGTTCAACCTCTATTTAACCTGGGATAGTGACAGCAAGTTCTAAGGTTGTAGATGTGTTGTTGCCACTAGGGGTAAAACAGCAATGCTTTATTCAAGGATGAATGTATTGTTTACATTACGCACATTACTTAATGCAATTGTCTGTTGCTTGCAACTTAATACTGGAAGGGGTACGGATGTTAACCGGAAAGTGGACTATTTAGGCATAGATGCATGCTGGATAGCGGTCTATGTACTTTGTCGTAATGCCCAAATGAATCTCATAGTAGACACCACAGCTCACACATGCATGTTATATGCACTTATCAATTGTCAATTGCCCAGCTGTAATTTGTTTACCCAGCATGTTAGTTATCTTATTGGAGAGACACCACTAGTGAACTGTGGACCCCGGTCCATTCTTTTACATCTGAAATACAATCTACTGCAATCATTGTTCTCTACTGTTTTATGCAAACAAACATCATTTTCCATTCGATACGTTTAACCCTTTGTTTTCAGCAAGCCGGTGAGATTGACAACCTCACTGTTAAGTTGGGGCAAAGTAATTTGATTGTGTTGTGCAGGTTCCACGTTGGCACCGGAATCCCTGGTGTTGCGCCGCACTACACTCCTTCACCAACACCTTCGAAGCAAACCTCGTTTTCCTACTGGTCGATTAAACCTTGGTTTCATACTGAGGGAAAACTTACTGCTGCACTCATCATACCTTCCTCTTGGGGTTCCCAACTGACGTGTGACGTACAAGCATTGTTTCTGGCACTATTAACCTAGAGCCACAATCATCTTCAGGTTTGGAGTGCCGCACAGCATCATCACCGACAACGGCACGAACTTCACAGCCGAAGGTTCAAGGACTTCTGCTCTGAGCAAGGCATCAAGCTCAACTACGCATCTGTCTCGCACCCGCAGTCCAACGGGCAAGTCGAAAAGTCCAATGGCCTAGTCTGCAAGGGCATCAGAAGCGCCTGCGAGTACCATTGAGGCGCTGCAGGCGCTGGGTCGAAGAGCTGCCATTGTGCTGTGGAGTCTACGCACTACGCCAAACAGATCCACTCAGTACACGCCATTCTTCATGGTCTACGGCGTAGAAGCAATTATGCCATGCGACATCAGTTCGATGCACCCCGAGTGGTGGCCTACGATGAGTCCGACGCAGAAGAGGCACTCGAGGACGACATGGATACCCTGGACGAAGCACGCGACATCGCCCTTACCCGCACAACCGTTGTACCAACAAGACCTGCGCAACTACCCACGGGCGGCGACTGCGGCCCAGATCGTTCGTCCTGGCGACCTCGTCCTCCGCCTCAAACAGAAGAAGGTGCACAAACTCGCCTCCCGTGGGAGGCTCCATACATTGTGACAGAGGCAATCGGCGGCGGAGCCTATCGCTTGAAGGACTCGAAGACAGGGACAGTCTGCCACAACCGTGGAACGTTGCGCAACTGCGCCGCTTCAACGCTTAGTCGACTCCCATTGTAACAAAACATACATGTCAAGAGGCGGCAGGTTCCAGACGCACTCTTTCCCTTACCAGGGTACCTGAGGGGACTGGAAGGGTTTTAATGAGGCGGCCTGCTCGCAGAAATCAATGAAGTGATTTGTGGAACAAGCTCTCCCTTACTTTTTTAGTCAAAAAGCAACATAAACCTAGGCCGTCACCCGACGCACTCGGGGGCTGCGCCATACAGGTCCAAGTCGAAAGCCTAGGTCGCCACCCGAAGCACTCGGGGGCTGCGCCATACAGGTCCTAACTCGAAAAAAACCTTGGCCGTCACCCGAACCACTCGGGGGCTGCGCCGCACAGGTCTAAGTCAAACCTAGGCAGCACCCGAAGCACTCGGGGGCTGCGCCATACAGGTCCAACTCAAAAATCCTTGGTCGCCACCCGAAGCACTCGGGGCTGTGCCGCACAGGTCTAAGTCAAACCTAGGCCGCACCGAAGCACTCGGGGGCTGCGCCATACAGGTCCAACTCGAAAAAAACCTTGGTCTCCACCCGAGCACTCGGGGGCTGCGCCGCACAGGTCTAAGTCAAACCTAGCCGCACCCGAAGCACTCGGGGGCTGCGCCATACAGGTCCAACTCGAAAAAAACCTTGGTCGCCACCCGAAGCACGGGGCTGCGCCGCACAGGTCTGACTCGAAACACCTAGGCCGTCACCCGACGCACTCGAGGCTGCGCCGTACAGATCCAACTCGAAAACCTAGGTCACCACCCGAAGCACTCGGGGGCTGCGCCGCACAGGTCTGACTCGAAACACCTTGGCCGCACCCGAGGCACTCGGGGGCTGCGCCGCACAGGTTCGCCTCTCAAAATCCTAGGCCGCACTCGATCCGCTCGGGCTGCACCATACAGGTTTATAGAACAGTACAAGATACAATTTACTCACTCGGGGGCTACCCCCACCTCTGCATACTTACACCCATATTTCCACTTGGAAAAAATTGCTTTTACAAGCTAACGCTGTACAACAGCAGTCGACTACCCTTATTCTACAGGCTCACCCTTTGGCGCATCGAGTGGCCCTACAAGGCGCTCACTCCAGCGCTGGACTTGTGAATCATCTGACGCGCAGGCGCAAGAGTCTCGGCGTAGTCATCCTCTCCAGGCAGGCCATCAAGCACCTTGGCCAGTGGAAGATGAGGCCGGTGCTTTCGGACGTACGCCAACGCCACATTCGCCCCGCCAACAAGTTGAGCGTGCACGACTTCCTTCAGCGCACCTCCTTCACGGAACCTCTCCAGCAGCGCGGGCCAGTCCATTCGGTGCTCGTTGTGTGAAAGTACACCCGATTGACCTGCCAGAGAGTTTTTCTGCAACCTTTCAGAGCACGGCAGCCCGCCAGTGCGATCTAACATGCACGCCAGTATCCTACCTCTGGATTTATTCGACCAAAATGACGCGCTTCGGGTGAGTCGCTGGCGGCCTCTTTCTCCACCCGCTCGTCCACTCGAATCTGCTCAGCCTTCCAGTCAGGGTTCACATCTGCATCAAGAAACCAGCACTAAGCACAGTAAAAGGACAAAGAAGTCGAAGCAAAGTACTAGAAGACAACCTTGTAGCTGCCGATGATTAACTCAATCTCGCCTAGCAGAAACTCCTAACGCTGGGAGAACGGCGCAACGGGCCGCGACCTCAAGCGCTCTGACTCTAACTCGGCCCTCTTCAACTTCGACTCAAGCTCAACAACTTGTTCCTCATGAAGGTGATCACGCGTTGATCATTCACACTTCGCACAGAAGCTGGAGGATTCGGCAACGACGAGTGGGTGCAGCCGAAGAGGTGTCTTGCTCGTCGTCCGCACCAGTCGTTCCAGCAACCCCGGGAGCTTCGCCCATCTCAGACTGCCAAATTCGACAACGTCAAGCAAAGAAAGAATCAACACAATTCATTCAAGCCTAGATATGAAAGAAGACTCGGAGGCTACACCCCAAGGGCACAAATTCATTTCAACGTCAGGGGTTCGCGGCCAGAAGATTCGCAAAATATAAAGTTCATTACAAACCAAGACCAACAGCAGAAGAATCCTAAAAGAAGGAGTCTACATCACAGACTCCGACTGGGAACGGCTCTTCCTAGCAGCCAACGCAGCAGCCTTGGCGATTCTTTTCTCGAAGGTGGCGATCAAATTTGCAGCCAGCTGACTCGCCTGCGCCTTCACCCGCTATGGACGCGGGTCTTGCCATCAGGCTTACGGGGGAAGTCGCTGACAACCCTCTCAAAATCACCTGCGACTGGTGGCCAAGAAGCAGCTGGGAAAGTGAGCTCTGAGCCGCGTACCGTCTGCGCGCGCGTGTAGTCCACCAGGGTGGTCGCGTTGCCTTCAACGGAGCCGCGAGCGCGTCGACAGCAACGGCGACGGCTTGTTGGGGAAGATGTTCTTGTGCACAGTCGCCAAGGCCCCTGTCGACTTCTGCAGCGCCGCCGACGCATACGCGCAGACACGGTCGAGGAAGCCAACAGCCTCCGCAAGCCGACATTATCGCTGGAAGTCCTTCCGGAGGAGCACCTCCGCAGTCTCTGAGCAAAGAAGAACACCACACCCATAAAGACATCAGCAGTCGACAAGGGCAAAAGTAGGCATCGAGCCGAAACACTTACTTCCAACAACATCGGCGAGTGCGAGCAAGCGGTCGACCTGGCTCTTCTCCAGATCATCCCGGGCTTGTTCACGCTCTGGGCCTCACCTAGCGTCTTCTCCATGTCGGCATGAGTCTGAGCTTCTGCTCCAGCTCCGTGACTCGCTTCGTCGCCTGCTCCAGATCAGTGCGGAGTTGATCCCTCTCCTGCTCCATGCGAACAAAGGCCGCGGCTCCTCCATCTGTTGGCGATAGTATGGCTGCAGAAAGCAAATATATCAATCTGTGCGATATTCTAGTCACGCACATCTTCGGGGGCTACTCCCATCGGGAGCGCTGTTCGCGCACCCGATACAAATTCTGCAGAATGAGTCGAAGGACACTTACATGCTCAAGTAGCCCAGCGTCAGCCGGAGTCACATCAGCAGCTTTCTTGGGCAGAGGATGTCGAAGCCTTCAAGGCCAAAGGGTCACCCGCCTGAGCCTTCTCCCCGGTCGTCTTCGCAGTCTGCTCGATCGTGGGAGCAGAAGTGTGCTCCATCTCACGAGGAGAACCAACAGCGCCAGTACGCTGTGTGACAAGGCACAAGACAATTCAATCCGAGGACTCGCAAATCAAAAAGCAAACTCGACAAAAACAAGGCGATGGTTACGCGACTAACCTGGCGCCATCCATCATCCTCGCTGCCCAGGGAGACGGAGGCCATCCTCGCAAACTCAGTCGGCGGCGCAGAGCTGAGGGGAGGCACGACCAAAGGATCGCCAGGTCACTCGGGTGCCTATCGCCCGAGGACGACTCGCCCGCCTCCTCCTCGTTCACACTCGCCCCTTCACGGGCGACGAAGCCGAGGCAGAGTTGCCATCCCTACGCCTCTGCCGCTTCGCCATTGGCTCCTCCTCTTCATCATCGTCCTCTCCAACTCTTCACTAGGAGAGGTGGCGGAGGGAATCTCATCGTCATCACCCTCGTCTCCTCAGGAACTCTGCCTCTTCATGAGGTCCGTTCTCCATCAACGGAGGAAGACTAACAAAGCTCGAACGACCCTGTCAGCAATAAAGCAGTCGAGTCAGGCAACAGAGTTTCGACAGAGGAAGATACAAGACAAGAATGAAAGCGAACAAAGCTCACCTCGGGTACAGGTTGTTAGGCCCATACAGCTTGACCGGGGCACTTGACGTTACACGGAGTCAGCGGCTCGGAGACTAGTGATGCTCCTCACCTTCGACTCGACTTCGTCATCATCGAGCTCGGTCGGCGACGTCCCGGTTGGGATCGCCAACACCTTCATATGCCCACATCGGGTGGACGCGAGCGCGGAGCGGCTGCACCGAAGCCTGAAGAAGGTGGCAATCAGATGAACGCCACCTGTCTCACGTCCCAGACTTTTCAGTAGGCCACGAAGAAGCGTCAGCAAGGGCTGAGTCGCCTCCCTGTCCTCCTTCGACAGCGGGTGCGCCCACGCGTTCGACTTCCGCAACTCGCGATCAGCCGCGAATTGGGCAGTCCCTCCTGGTCGCACCTGATGTAGAACCATTTCTTCCGCCAGCCTTGGACGGAGTCAGACTTCTTCATCTGAAAATTGCTGGTGTCGCCACGCACCTGGATGCCGAAGCCGCCGACTGGATACACCTGCTTGTTCTTCCCCACATTCCTCCTCACGAGGAATAGCGACTTCCACAGAAGCCAATTGGGTGCGATTCCAAGGAAGCACTCGCAGAGCACGAAATAGCTCGCGATGCTCAAGACGCTATTGGGGGTCAGATCGTGGATCTGAATCCCATAAGCATACAGGAGACCGCGGACGAAATCGTGGAGGGGGGACCCGAAACCCCGCGGCAAGAAATCCACGAAGCAAACGCGTTCCCCCTCGCGAGGAGAGGGAATACCTCCTTCCCGGGAGCGCGCACCGTCGCCTGTTCCGCCGGCGGCAGCAGCCCCTGCGCGCGGAGGGCCTCGAGGTCGGCCTTCTTCACCGACGATTTCACCCAGTCGCGTCGGGTTTCTTCATCACGCTCGCCCGGCAGCGGCGACGGCGCCAGCAGCAGGCTTCCCCCTCTTCATCGCGGCCGCGCTCATAGAGGGTGGAGAAAGAAATAGGAGGAAGAAGCAACAATGGCGGAGAGCAAGCGGTGGGAGACGACGGCAGAATGGGGATGGAGTGAACCCTTCGCCGCCGCGGTGAAAATTATATACCGCACCGCCGGTTAATCCAGGCCGTCCCCAGCAAAACCGCACTTCATCTGGCCGTCCACGTGTCGCGTAAAACCAGCCGTCGCCGGCCATGCCGCCCACTATGCACGGGAATCAAGGCGTCATCATCACACCGCGAAATTTTCGCGCCGAACCGTCAGTCAAAAGCGGTAACCGCTGTCTCCAGTCAATACTGACAGTGGGACCGCACTGTCACGTCCCATCAGACGCAGGGCGTGCCAAAAAACGTCAGCGCTGACGTCAACCGCGCAGGCGTAGGAAGCAAGCCAACAAGCTGATTGAGAACTCGAACAGTTCATTCGAGTGCAAAAAGATTTAGTAAGCTCCAAGAGCTGAATAAACTCTTACAGTAAGCCAACCCGGCCGAATACACAAGTAAGTCACACAAAGCCAGGCGCGACTCCAACAAGTCGAGTTCCTTCTTTACTCCCATCGGGAGCGGGCTTTTCGACTGAAGAAAAAATTGAGTTTAACCTCAATTGCAAGCAATTCAGCTTAATCTCGGGGGCTACTCCCATCGGGAGCGCTGTTCGCGCTCCCGATAGAGGCAGTCGAAATTTTTCAAAGATTCAAGATCAGTTGCGTAAGGTAAGTTCGAGTCATCAACTCAAGAAGAAGGACATCAAGGCAGTCGACAAGTCTCTGACTCAAGAAGAAGGCGTGCCCAGGAGGAGGAGTCCTTTACCCGACTCTACGATTCGACTAAGCACTCGGGGGCTCCTGTCGTGGGGTTACTCTTCGACTACCCCCACGGTGAGGATACCTGGGGCACGCCAAGCCTATCAACCTTATGACGAGGGCCCAAGGAAGGCCCAAGGAGGACGACGTGCGGCCCAAGGTAGTCGACAGATAGGTCATGCGACTCCTTACCATGCTTGTAAGCGCCATCGGCACCGTTCACCTGAGACCTAGCCTACTATATAAAGGCTAGGAGGGTCCCTCGTCTAGGGGAAGCTCATAGCCGCCGTCACAAACCCTAGCGAGATTGCCATCTCGCCATTGTAGCCACAACTCGCCATTCAATACCAGACAAGCAGGAAGTAGGGTGTTATCCTCCGGGAGCCTGAACCTGGGTAAAACGCCTTGCTTGTCAGCCGTCGTGATCACCAGCGCTCATCTCTCTTCCCCTCAATCAACCCGGGGTACACAACCAGGGATTTGCCGAGTCACACCTCGTCACGTCATGGCATGGACAATTCCAAGGCACACAAAGGATTCCACTATAATCCTTGAAGTTGTGTCCGATCATGAGACTTGGATTTGGCCTGCTTTTTCGGAATGCCCGGATCTTGCAATGACATCAATGTTCTTCAACGGTCACTACTCATGAATAGGATTGCTTTGGGTGAAACTACACGGTGGAGTTTGTAGCAGACGGTCACATACAAATGTGGCTATTATCTTGCGGATGGCATCTACCAAGGTGGCAAACATTTGTGAAGCTGGTTTGTATGTGGCTATTATCTTGCGGATGGCATCTACCCAAGGTGGCAAACATTTGTGAAGCTGGTTCACAAATCACAAGGTAAGAAAATGCTTGATTTTCGCACAAGTGGCAGCTAGCAAAGACTTGTTGAGAGCCAGATGATGATATGCACAGGACTTTTTTGTCTCGTCCGCGTCGCCCCCGCGGGCGACCGGGCGAGCAAAACCTAGCTCCTCCTCCCACCTCCTCCCACCCGCTACCTCGCCGCCGCCGCAGGTGAACGCCGCCGGGCAAAGCCCGCGCGGTGCCGGCGGCGGCGGACCTTTCCTTTACCCGCTCGTCCGGAGTCCAGCGCGGGGCAACGACTGCCGGTGACGGTGCGACATAGGGGCGACGGGCTCGTAGTCCAGTGCAGAGGGTCGTCGCGGCGGCGAGCTTGGTGGTTGGCGAGGGCGCCGTCTGCAAGGGAAGAGGCGGCCGGCGAGGTGCAAGATGGAGTCCGGCGGCGCGGGGCCCGATCTGGGCCCTTACGGGCCTGATCTGGGCTTGGAGGACAGTGGTTGACTCTGGTCACGTGCTCCTCTGCTGCTGGTGCAAACCCCTCCTGCCATGCCATGCGTGGATGGGGGGGGCCAGATTCAGCCACGGGCCTGTAGCTGGTCACCGCGGTGCGGCGGTTTTCCTCAGATGCAGATGGTGGTCGTCTTGGAAGCTGATGGGGTGTGGCGGCGACGCTTCTGGTGGCGGTCGACGGAGCATGACGGCGGGTTCCCCGCAGAGTAGGAGTTGGTAGGGTGACCAGGATCTGTCGGTGGATGGCGACGGTGATGGCCTTGACGCTGCAGCGCGGAGGCGGGGCTCGTCAGGCTTATCTGGACTGGATGCGCTCCGGACCGGATCTTGGCCGGACAGGCCCTGCCACCTGCGTCCGGTCGGCGACCGCCTTTGGCGGTGGAGGACGGCGGACTTCCTCCTATTGGCTGCGCGTTGAGCCGACCATGCGGACTGGGATCTGTTGTTGACCTACCTCGTCCGACATGTTGGGCTCGCGGTGCACTATTGTCGCTCACGAGGCTCGAGTTCGGAATGCCGGGGCGGCGGCCCTGGAAGGTGGACTGCGCGGGCGTCTCTACGGCGAGCGACGTGGCGGTGGTGATGGTCTCTTTCCTTGGTCGTGTGGATGGCGAGGAGCGGGCTAAGGGGGGTCCTGGTGTTGGTGGCGGCAACTCCCGGATGTGATTTGGAGGCCATTCTCGGGGTTAGTCGGCGGTCCGACCTTACGAACGTTGTGCGGAGGTTTTTCCTAGCGAAAGCTCTGCGCTTCCGCGCCAATGGTGGCGATGCTTGCGAGTATCGTTACCCTCTTGGGGCGCCATTGTGGGTACCTTTGCCGCGTTAGGGCTCCGGGTGAAAACCCTTGACCATCTCGGTCTCGATGACCGCGGCGTGCTACGCCGTTTCCCTCTTGAGGGCGTCGTCGTGGAGCCTCGTACCTCGCGTCCATTTCCGGTGTCTTGGGTGGCAAGTTTTGTTCTCCTTGTGTTTCTCTTTTCTATTCTATGATCTGCTTTGTAAGAGGATCCCTCATCACTTTGTATCGGTTTGGCCGTTGTGCTTTATTTATAAAGCGAGACGAAAGCCTGTTTCGAGAGAGAGCAAAGACTTGTTGAGTTGAAGATAAACTATTTGCTTGAGTTATAATAATAATTTAACTATTTATTGTTGATTTATTTTGTGTGAGTGTGGAATTTTAATTCTATGTTTGTGTGTGAATTGTTGTTTGTGTTGGGCGCGCTGGCTGCTGGAGCGCTACCCGGAACGCGCAATAATATAGCGCGGAAAAGCAAGCACCGCCCCCGCGCGGTTAAAACTTAAAAGTGCTATTTCGGCAGTGGATAAATGTCCGCCCCCGCGCGCTAAATGTGCTATTCCGGCGATGTATAAAAGTTTTAGCGTGCCACGCTATGTCGCTATGCCGCGCTTGTTAAGATGCTCTTAGTGCAGCAGCACTAATAGCACGCAGGAAACAATTGATGAAAGATATCGTACTGAAGGCGTCGACTGAGGACCATCACGCAGATGATGTCACACGTAGACGATTCAATCCTATTTCCTGGATTTTTTTCATAGCCAAGTCATCTCCTGCAACTATTGCTTTCACAACACTAATAACCATTGTATTTCTTTCAACTGTGAGTTTAACCGGTATCAGTTTGCAATGAAATTACACAGTAAACTGATCTGCCACGGTTTCCCGGGATTGCAATAAGGCAATTCTGGTGGTGCATCATTTTTGCACCTTTGAATCTTTGCTTGGGGCAGTAGCAGTGCCACGGCTTCAGTAGATACCATAACTACTTTGAGAAAGCATTTCATAGAAGTGAAATTTCATAGAAAGTCTTGCACTTTCACCACAATGATGAACGACTTACAACGATCGTTCCAATGGTAAGCATCATTCCACAAAAACAACAAGGGTAAATTCAGCAGTTACTTCAAAATAGTTTTTCAACTCCTAGGAGGTTAATCCCCACTCTACTGCAGTTTTTCATCCTCAAACCACAGTCGCAACACTATCTTGAGACAGAGTCTTGAGCAGCATTCACTTCTTTGAAGTGTCAAAGCCTCCACTTTTTGGAGCCTTATGTCAGATTTCAGACTGGACCCTAAACTACATTACCACGAAAAAGAGAGACGTAACGTTGCCACTGCAGAGAAGAGATCCTAGTGAAGGCGCTGGCGACTGATAAAACTTCCTCCCTGACCTCATCTTAGCAAAGCAGCACTAAAAGCACATAGAAACAAATTGGGATATTAGTACAACTGTGATACATACAGAAAGGTAAACTTCTACAGGGAAAATGGTAGCACAGTGTCAAGTGGGGTAAACTTCTACAGATTAGTATCATCAACGGGGAACACTAATGATCCAATGGATAGTTAGGTACAAGTAGATAAAAGCAACTAGTTGTATGCTAATACTAAAAGAATGAACATATTAATACGGAATGAAGGCAACTTTTATCTAGCTATTTGGATACGGATGACCAAAAAATAATGTCTATTGAGGGAAAGGAACATGGGAGTAAAAACATATTGTTACAATGTTGGCAATTTCAGAACTTTATATCTAGGTGGAATCACATTTTATAGATATGTTGCTAGTCTCTTCTGGAGAGAGTTCAGCAGACACCTGACATTATTGCGTTCGATGCATGTACCTACAACCCCAAGGTAAGTTATAGTACATCCAGTTGCTTTTGTTCCCTAATGAACGACTATGTCAATACTCAATACTGTTGTTAAAAAATGACTACATCAATATTTATCCTAGTAGAAGAATACATGGAGGCATGGCAATCAATTTATTATACTATGGTTCTTAGGGGAACAACATTTTACACATGCACAACAAAACTCATACAGTACACTAGCAGAATGAATTGTGTGAGGAAAAATATAGACACAACTATTTTGCACTTTTGCTTAAAGCGACATTTTTAAATATGCACAAGAACAGGCAAAATGGTTTCTACAACCCCCCAGGACTAATGCAATACGAATTTTTGAATTCATATTAAAAGCACAGCAAGAAAATAGTGCATGAATAGATCGTTGCAAGCAGCCATGATGATCCAGTGTATGAGGTACATGCAGATAAAAGCAATTAATTGTGTGCCAATGCTAAAAGGTAAATCGATAGAATACAGAATGGAAGCCACTTTTATTTAGCTACGTATATACATATCAATAGATGAGTTTTGACCATTGAGATAACATGAACACAGAGATGTCCCAAATATGTTGGCGATTCCAGAATTACTATCTAGTGGTATAACATTTCGCAGATGCTGAACAATTTGCTGTTGTTCTACTTGGAGAAGGTTAAGCAGAGATCTGACACTATACAGTTTGATGTCTCTGCCTAAAACCAAAAGGATTATTATTCAATTCGACTACTCGGAAAAACAGGAAAAGGAAAGAGATGCACACAAATACATATACCCAGTGTACCGGCAGGAAAAGATACATTAAAAAGGTAAATAGCAGATTTATGGTACCAGAAATACATTCAAGATATGGTCAACTAATTACACAAGCTTTGTTGCGAGTAATGAAAGCATTCTGATCTGATTTCTGCAATATCATCTAATACCTATAATATTTCTAAGTTGAGTAATAACTACTGGCAAAACAACAGTAATTAATGGTCTCCTATGGACCGATAATGAGGATTCAGATAAGTACAAACAACTAATAGTTCAAAGTCTCAAACGAGACTATTAGTTGCATATATGCAGCATGCAGGAATGCAAGGGCACAAAGTGTGGGGTCAGCTGATCCCAGAGCCTGTTTGAGAAACTATTCCATACAAGTAACTTACAAAAGAAACTTAGAAGACAGACGAAAATCATGCATGTCACAACACAGCTGTAGCTCAGCCCTGGCACAGCCACCGGTGTGGGGAAAGGACAATGATATACAATACCTTATTCAAAATCATCTCTCTCCGAAGTTGGAGTAGCATCCTCAACATTGCTACCAGAGGTCTTTGAGTTCCCCTCATCATCTTTGCTAGTTGTAGATATTCTCTTCACTGGTTCTTCATTTAGTGGACTGTTGGGAACATCACCCAAAGGATCAGTCACCTCTTGAGCTTCTGATGGCAAGGCATGTCCATGTTTGTCTTCCATGCTAGCACACTCCGGAGCAACTCCACATAGCATGTATCCCTAGTTATAAAAGGCATACATGCTCAGTCTATATTTGTCAAAGTTATAACATAAGGCATGCAAGTTACTGTAATATGTGACAGAACAGCGTGACAACAATTACTTCTTCAACCGATCTAATGATGCGAGGTGCTAACTATGTCCTCTGGAGTGCCTTTCCTAACAAGTGGCTAGTGTTTGCAAAGCTTATGACGCAGTACAATTCAAATTATGTACCAATAAACTACAGGACAGTGAGATATTTACAACTAGCCAGTACTGGAGACAAATATAGCATTTCTCAAATAGTGTAAACCTTTACAATGCTAATAGCAATGTTTCATAAGAAAAGATGGTGCTCTCACTGCCCTTTCTAAGAACTGGCTAGTTTTTTCAAAGCTTATGAAGTGGTACGGTTCTGAAGTACAGTATGAATAAACAGCATGACAATGAGATATTACAACTAGCCACTACTGGAGAGGAATCTAGCATTTATCCAACAGGTGAACCAATTCGATGGTAATAGCAACACTCACGTCATAAGAAAATATGCAAGTCTCTTAACTCACAAGTATTGCTATTGAGCAAACAGAGGGATGAATGGATTCACACTCCTCAAACAACAAACTAACACAGCACTAAAGCTTGGTAACCACATTGTGGTAGAACATCTAGAAGCCCACTAACGCTCCTCCCAAACTACAAAGTCAAAGGCACAGAGTAACAAAGACATGCAAACAACAGTACATCCAAAAGAGCTCTGAACTACTTATTTGGAAGTTCCCACAATTCATACACTGCGCTGGCAAGCTTCTTGCGGCTAGTGGCTTTTACTAACCTGATCTCGACGCCGTGGCTGAAGCATTCGAAGGCGTTGACCAAACCTCCCTCCTTAGTAGCATTGGACCCCTTGTCAAACAGCTGATGTGCCTGATCTACTGTTTTCTCCTCCTCTCCCCCCTCCTCACAACCTGACTCCTCACTAGGGCCTAACGGCAGCGGATCATGGTGTTTGCCTCGGGGCACAGGAGTGTAGAAGGTGACAACTGGAATCACATTCAAGATGGGAGGCTGCTGGCCCACTAATCTTGCCCTCTCCGACTTCAGGTCGACTAAGAAGACAGCTGTGGCTGATTTCAAGAATATGACATTTGCTTCCTCGGCAAAGCCCAGCACTTGCACTCCAAAGTCCAGGTTAGTCCAAGTTGGTAGCACATGGTCAAGTCAATGACCCGGGTCGGCAGCCAATTTGCACCAGGGACGTCACTCGCCTCCCTTTCCCACAATGTTAGATTCGGATTCATGTACTGGCAAACTCCGAGTCCACCGTCCTCCGCCCGCATGATGTTATATCTCCCCGCATAGCCCGGCTCGTTGTATGGTGGTGGTGGCTCGAGCACGTCCAGGAACTTGTAGGTTGCCAAATCATACCCAAGGATCAACACATTGTCAGACATGAAGTAAACCTGAGAGCTCTCAACAAGCACGCTGGAAAATCGGCTGAAAATCATGGAAGCAAACCCCTTCATCACGGTCGGCTCACGCCAGTTGCCGGTCTGAGACGAGTACACGCACGCCCTGGTGACATACAAGTCGTCTTCGTCGAAGACCTTGACGGAGAAGACGAATACAAGGCGGAAGGGGGCCCCGTGGCAGCCGTGGTGGACGCACCCATCCGCGGCGCAGAACACTGCGGCGGTCGGGGACATCTTCTCGGCCCGTAGTAGTCGGTCTCGAACGCGGCGGGCACCCGTACGCGCTGCTGCGAGCCGGTGAGTGGCTCCCACAGGAGGAGTTCGTTCCGGGTTCCCGAAACTTATTCCAGGAGAGGAAGAGGGGCGCGGCCGTGGCGGCAGTCGAGGATGCGCCAGGAGCGGCAGGGCGGGTCGGCGAGGAAGAAGGGGGAGTCGGTTGTGCGGACGAAGCGGGTGCGCCCCTCCCAGTTGTGGAGGAAGCCGAGCACGGGGGGCGCCCCGTGGAGCTGGTGGAGGCGGGCTCGGAGACGGCGTCGGCCCAGGCTTTGCAGGCGACGGAGAAGCTGCGGAGGAACCGCGGCTCGCGGGGCGGGAGGCGGAGGAGGATCTCCGTCACGAGCTCGATCGGCAGGTGCTCGACGGACGGGAGGCGGGGCCGCTGCGGCGCTGCCATGGTGCTCGCAGGCTCTCGCTGTGGATCTGGAATGGGGATGGAAGAATCTGCGCCTCAGCCGTTTTGTTGTAATTCGTTTTCTTTTCCTGTGGAACTGATTTCGAATTTCGGATGGACTGGATCGCCGTTTTGTACCGTGTGAGTGGTGTGACCGTGTAAAACAAGCTTAGACAGCGTAATCATCCTCAATTCCAAGACAATCTTCCACTAATCTTGGGACTTGTCGGTTCCCCTTGCCTTTTTTTTCCGCCACGTTGTAAAGCATCTCATTGACGAACCGTGACATTCAACGACGAGAAAACCAACCGTGTTCCACTGGTTGTAAAAATGTTGGACTTCTTTCTTGGTGAATTGATGAGTATGTGCTCAAAAAACTCTGATGGGAGACTTTAGGAGCTTCTCTCTCTAAACCTATATTCTCCCTAACAAATTTGCTTTCCAGGGGCAACGCTATGCATGATATTTTAGTGACCATAAAATGCTTGCAGACATGTTTTTCAAATAGAGATCGCACAACAGTGTGGAAAAATATTACAAAGGAACACAGGATATAACATAGAGTTGTTTTACTTGCAACGATACAACCAGCCCCAAAAAAAAGCATAGCATTGTTCTATTGCAACTGATACAATATGTGGACGATGCCAAATCCTATTTCTGAGAGACGAAGAATGTCTCAAAGGATCGACCACTTGCAACAAGGTCACAGAATACAAATAACCATTCCAACATTCAGCATTCTTCTGCTGTTCCGCAGGCATTACCAGGTTACAGACAAGAAAAATTCAAGTCCAGATAGGCTGATTCCAGTCCTGCTGCTTTGCACCATCAAATCGGGGTTATATGGCACTGTCTTGCTGAGATCCAGGTCCATATAGGCCATAGCAATTTCTCAGCAGCCACATGCCAATGAGGACACGCCACCACCTGAAGCAGCATCCACTTCTTCGACGTGTCGAACATTCCAAAACCAATCAGAGCAGCAACATCAGTGTCAATGTCCTCAGGTTCATTTTGTCCAGCTTAATCTGTACACCGTGATTATATAAACATTAGTGCATTTAAAAGCAAATCGCTGGAATTTTGATGGGACTGTAAGACACTAGTTATTCACATAATTGCTTAGCTTGCATACAGAAAGGTTGCTACAAACAGGAAACTTACCTCCTAGACTGAAAATTTGCAAAATAAATTGAACAAAGCCGGTGATTCATAGATCCCTACCTACTTAATCTGGCATTGTCATTCCAAGTGTCAAGTAAGAAAGACAAAATTCAATGTAGAAGGCAACTAGTGGACTTGTGGCACCAAACATACACATCCAAAATATGGTCAACCCATAACAAGGCTTTTTTACGAACAATAAAAACATTTTAGAGTTTTTCTGTGACTTCATCTGGTACACGAATTGCACATGAAGAACTTATGAGCTATTAGAAAAACAACATTAATTAAATGGCCTTGTGTGGAATCATGATGAGGATTCGAGAGATACTTCCAAATGGCAAACAGATAAAGTCCCAAACAAGATAATTACTTTGCATTAGCAGTTTATTAGGTATACTCTGCAGTAGGCATGAACAGATAACGAGAAATAATTGTAATCAGTAGGGTGTTAATAACTACACGGAATATTGATAACAAGGACAGTACTGTCTTTCAGTGCATAAGACTGCGGCAGCAGCAGTGTCACGTTAAAGTTGTGGCTTTCTCTAAGAGACAATTCCATACAAGGGAATTGCCACACAAAAAACTAGAGAACAATGCAAAATACAGCGATACAAGTCACCTCAAAGTGGTGCTAGTGATATGCAGTATACCTTCATCAGAATCACCATGCTTATCACTTGAGGCCTCTGAGCTTCCAGGATCATCTTTACAAGTTGTAACTGTATTTTTAACTGATTCTTCATTTGGTGCATTCTTTGAAACATTACCTGAAGGATCCATCTCCTTCAGAGCTTTGCATGGCGAGATATCTCCATATCCCTGAAGGGTTTTAGCCCATTCGGGAGGAAGTTCTCCATGATGTGGAACCCTGCGTAATAACAAAGCATAAATTTGTCATTGGATCATTGCTAAGGCTATAACATTTCATGTAATCTGATGTAAAACAGCACAACCACATTATTTCATCAGCAATATAACATTTCAGGTAATCTGATGTAGAACAGCACAACCATATTGTTTCATCAGCAATTTCATCACACATCGTGATGACCACGTTCCGTTCAGTGTCATCTATAACAACTGGCTATTGCTTGGACAATTATTATGTACATTCTTAAGCACCATATAAATAAACTGCACAACGATGGACTATTTGCAACTAGCTAGTACTGTATAAATAGCATAACACCTTAACCTCAAGCACTTCGAATTTTTTTAAAATTGGTTTGAGATGGCTAACCATGCTTGTCGCGTGGTCCTTAGCCCTTGGGCTTTGGTCCCAGTACATGCATCATAACTAAAGATGCCAGGCCCTAACTAGCAGGTATTGTGATCAAGTCACATTGGCTAACTGTACTCCCTCAGACAACAACACGCACATTATCAGGCTCACTGTTAAACAAATGAAACCAAAGCACCACACTTGGTAATCATCTTGTCATATAACATCTTAAAACTACTAATCTAACTAGATATGTCAAAGGCGCAAAAACAACTACAGACACATGAAAATAACACTGAACTAATTGGAAGATTTTGCCCTCCTACAACCTCTCTAGGAGAACAGGAGTTCGGAGTAGAACCCTAACCTGATCTCAAGGGAGTGGCTGAAGCAGTCACTGGCATCGGTAAAATTCCCCTCTTCCATGCCCTTGCACTTATCGAACAGCTCCCGCCTCTGCTCTAGTGTTTTCTCCTCCTCCCCTCCCCCTCCTTGCCACCCACCTCCTCCTCGGTAAGGCTGAGTGGCAGTGGCGGGTAGTGGTCTCCACCCCCGAGCGCTTCATGCATAATGTGGAGTGTAGAAGCTGACAACTGGAATCAGATTGCAGAAGCCATGATCATCGCACACCTTGCTCACCCGCTGTTATTGTAGTTCGATTGTGAAGAGGTCACAACCCGTGGTCACAAAAATGACATTTGCTCCCTCAGCAAAGCCCAACACTTGCACTGAACCTTCCACGAGAGCAACATTTGGTAGCAAGTTTTCCAAATTGATGACCCGTCTCAGTAACCATCGCTCATCAGTGCCGTCACTCTTCTCCCTTGACCATAATTTGAGCTGCGGATAGAAGTCTTGCTTTACACCTAGCCCACCGACCTCTGCCAACATGAGGTTAGATCTCATGCAGTCTGGTGTGTCGAACACATTCAGGCCAAATCGTACTCCTGGATCCTCCCATTGTCGGACATGAAGTAGAGGAGAGAACTCCCAACAAGCACGCTGGAATAAAATGTAAAGCAGTCCCGGTCGATCTCACCGTGCATCGAGGTCAGCTCGCCCCACCTACTGGTCTCCGACGAGTACACGCACGCCGACGTGACATACGTTCCGTCAGCGTCTGCCTAGATGGAGATGAAGACCACGAGGAAGGGACCCCCATGGCAGTCGCGGTGGTCGCACTCATCCGCTGCGCAGACCACGGCGGCATTCGAGCCGATTGACTTGCCGCACTCGAAGGCCGCGGGCACGGGTATGCGCTGCTGGGCGCCCGTGATTGGCTCCTACAGGAGGATTTCCTGGGTATCCTGGTTCTCGGACAAGAATAGGGCGCTGCCGTGGCGGCAGTCGAGGGCCCGCCAGGAGCGGTGGTCCGGGACGGCGAGGGAGAAGGACGAGGCGGTGGTGGGGATGAAGCGGGGGATGTCCTGCTCGTACCAGTTGTGGAGGAACCCGAGCACAGGGGGTGTGCTCGTGGAGGCGGCGGCGGAACCCGGGGCTGGAGACGGCGACGCCCCAGGTCTTGCAGACAAGGGAGGAGCGGAGGAGGCAGGCTGGCTCGTCGGGTGGGAGGCGGAGGAGGATCTCTTCGATGAGCTCAACCGGGAGCGCCGGCGGCGAGTCTCGAAGACGCGGCGGCTGCGCTGCTGCCATTGCGGTCGTTGGCTAGGTCTGTGGTGTGTGTGGGGGTGAACACAGGAATGGTTCGGCTCAACCAGGTTTGGACGGTCGCGGGAGGTTTGGACTCGCAACACGATGGTCTCCTTCTCTTGGAAATTATCGAAGTCCATAAATTACAGGGTAGTAACTTGCAGGCCAGACAGTCCATAAACACATAGGCATGAGTAGGGATGTAAACGGATCGGATCGGATCGGATCGGATAATGCTCTTTCCATATCCGTTTCCATATTTTTTGTCGGATTCGGAGCGGATCGGATAATGACCGGATGCGGATTCGAATGCGGATTATATCGGACTACGGATTCGGATCGGATATGGAGCGAATTCGGACCGGAAACGGATAAAATAATCGGATAGATACGCGCAAACAAATAATTAACTATATTAGTTAAGAATGAAAAAGGTTAAATAGATATATGTACCTAAACTGCTGGCAAACGAAACATACATTTACAAAAGAAACTACTCACATTCGGAGTGATTATGAGCATCTCTTTTCATCAGGCCGGATTTGTAAAGAGGTCCGCCGCAGGGAGGAGGTCAGTAAGATGCGCACTATGCGATGATTACGACGTGTTTACGTTATGCTAATATTATATGTAAAGATACTCATCAAGTTTATGAAAGTAACGGACTAATAGTATATTGGGTCGACGGGTTGGGCTAATTTAATCGGATTATCCTAATTGGGAAGGTCGGATAATCCGTAAAAAATGGCGGATAATCCGCATCCGTCGGATAACAGCCATACCATATCCGGCACCATATCCGTCGGATATCCGCCTGACTAATATCCGCATCCGCATCCGTATCCGGCGGATTTCCAAAATTGCTTACCATATCCGTAAAATCGGACGCGGATGCGGATTCGGAGCGGAAATTATCCGTACCATTTACATCCCTAGGCATGAGATCTAGTAGTCGTGAAGCTCGCATGGACAATTTTGGTGGGGTAAACCAATGCACATCCCTGCCTGCAGTGTGGAAGTTGCATGTTCCCCCCAGAATTCACATTTTCCTGTAGCTTCTGTCTCATAACAAGCTCATGACAAGAGATAATCTCAAAAAAAGGAACATGAATAAACCTGAATGCTGCATTTTCTGTTCTGAACAGGAATCTATACATCACTTGTTTTTTGAGTGTATAGTAGCTAAACAGATCTGGCCTGTTGTCTCTGATTTTTTCAATATTGATTTAGGATCAGATTACCTTTCCTTGGCTAGATACTGGATAGCTAACAAAAAACATGCAGTTTTGAATTCAGTTTGTTCTGTTGTCCTTTGGAGTTTATGGAAACACGGGAATAGCATGATTTTGATGGCAAGCATTGGATTGATGTTAAACAGGTGTGGGTTCTGATTCTTGCCTCCTTGAAGAGATGGAGATTAATCTTCAAGGAGCAAATGCTGCCGATGGTGGAGAACTTCTGTGTAAGAGTCTCGATACTGCTGAGATCCATTCCCTCCTGGAAGGTGGCTGAAGAACAACATGTTGAGCTTTCCGAGTATGAAGCCCTCTGATGGTGATGATAGTGACACCCCCATATCTCCGGACATGAAGAAGCAGGCATTGGCGATTACCTGGTCTACTCCCACGTCGACCTTGGACGTTGCGGCGATCTGATGGAAGACAGATGCTGCGCTGGAGAAAACGGAGTTGATGCTCTGTCCTTTTGGTTTTTGCTCGGAAAAGAGACCTGATGTTATTTCTTTCGCTTTTAGTCTTTAGTTTGGCTGCAACTTCTAGTGCTATTGTGAGCTTTTGCTGAAAAGCTTTGAACCGGGGATGGCCTCCCTGTTATTCTAAAAAAAAAACTCGCATGGACACAAATCATGAGATGAAAACATATTACTACCTCCGATCCATATTAGTGGGCACAACTTTGTCTAGATACACATGTATCTAGTCTAAATACTTAACTAGATACATATGAATTTAGACAAAGCTATGCCCACTAATATGGATCGGAGGGAGTACAATTTTTGTAAGGTTTGAGTTTTACATTGTATGCGTGCAAAGGACAAATGATGCAACACTGCATGCAATTCTCGGTTTTGTTTCGTTTTAAATCTTTTGTCTTTTGAGTTCCGAGATGCTCTCTGCGTGCTTAGTTCGCAACAATAAAGGATCTAGCAAACTCACGAGGCATGATCACGTACCGAGATTGGATGACTATCCTACATTCTTTTTCATCACTGAGAAGAGATTACAAGACCCGAGTTCGCATTACTTCTTTTCGATCATTCTTTCAGAAAGAATGTTCTCCTAATGAATGAGAAAGCTCTACTACTATCCCCAGCTGAAAATTTTGAATACAGTCTCATTGACTGACTAATTAACTCTCCAAACACCCCATTCTCTAAAGCTCGTCCTTCTTCTCGGAAGCATCCTTGATAATTTCCTCCGCCTTTTCGTCGACGGACGCCTGCTGCGGCTTCTCATCGGTGGAGTCATCCTTGGTCTCCTCGGCGCTGATGCTGGCAACTTTGCTGTCTTCTGTATCATCCTCGTCCTCCTGCCGCAGGTAAGAAGAGAATGTTGTTTCGTGTTAAGACGAGACCCCAGCATATATATGTAGCTACAAATATTCAGGGCACAGAATTTGGTTTGGAGCTTACAGCTGCTGCTTCGTCGTTGTCTTCGTCCTTAAGGCCTGCGGATTCCTGGCGACGTGAAAACATCGACTAGTTAGTGCTGAACTTATCGTAGAAGGTCACAAAGTGCAAGTGTGATGAAGAACGGAGGATCTTTGTGTACCTCCTCAAGTCTCTTCTTCTCGGCCTCGTCAAAGGCGGCCTTCTCAGCCTGCAAAAGAGAAGTGCATTAGTTCTGAGCAGCCAGACATTTTAAACGAAACAAAACTGAAAATGCTGATCATAAGACAGCATACATCTTTATGCTTGCCCCAGGTCTCCTCTGCAAACTTCTTTGCGTAATCGGGGTCATCCGTGATCAGGATGTTGTCGAACAGAGTTCCGGATTTAACCTAGTGTCGGTCGAATAAGAAATCAATTACACATATCTGCAACAAAAGTTCAGGAAATGGGCGACGTGTCACAGAATTTCATAGCACTAACCTGCCATAGCTCAATGCCGATGTGCTTCAGGCTGTCAAAAGCGTAGATGTAAGGATCATCCTTGTACTCTGCAGAACAAGAAATTTGTATGAGCTTCGATGTTTCACTGAATCACTTGAGCAGGAAAGGTAAATGGACAGCAGCTAGTCTGAATGTACAGCAGTGGGTAAGCTCAGGTTACCTGGGTTGTCGATCAAAGGTGCCTTCCACTTGCCCTTGTAATTCGGGTTCTTAATTTTCTGAGTACACAGAAGTTTCATGTCAGTACTTGCAATACCCATTGCTGCTTCTCAAAGAAGATTAACTACTTAGTTGTACTGCCATAGTGCCATGCCATAGTTATAGAGTGTAATACCTTTTGTTTCCATGGTCCCTTGTACTCGGGGTTTGGAATGGTCGGAGCTGTCCATTCGCCATCTTCCTCCTCATCCCAGTCCTCAGGCTGCCATAGGCATTAATCAACGTGAGAATTTTTTACATACTGGAGGCAACACGACACAGCAGAGCACATAGTATACAGATGTTTAAGAATGGGGAAATAGGCACCTTCGTTGCTTCAGGATCAGTAATTTCCTTGGGAATATCATCATAGCCCTGCAAAGAACAATGTGAGTCAGACTCAGACAAGAAACCAAAGCATTAAGACATACAGCAGTTCATAATGTAATGTCAATCTGGTATTGTGATGTTAGAGTAGTAATGACAGTTTCGCGTTTGGAGCTCTGCCAGACACAAAGCATACTGCAGAATATAAGTTGTGTAGCAACGAAGGTATAAGTCACCTCTGGCTTCTTGTCCTCAGGGTCAGGAAGGTATTCGTTGTCTCCCAGTCTTCAGGCTGCAACCATGCATTAGCACACACCACTTAGTGACCTCTGTCACGAAAAACACAGCAGCCATGGCTGCTCACTCGGAACAGACAACAGTAATGTCTGAACCTCACCTTCTTGGCGTCAGGATCCCTCTTCTTCTTCGCGGGGAGGATGTCCCAGTCATCGTACACGCTGCCGGACTGCTTCTCGACGTTGTCAATGAGGATGCTGTACGTGGCATCGGGGCGGATGACCAATGTGTACACGTGCGTCAGCTGGTCCGTCTCGCAGGGCACCTCCTTCTTGATCAGGTTGTTCTTGCCGTTCTTGGTGAGGATGGCGTGCACCTTCTTGGTGGCGTACCCGCAGATATCCGGCCCAAACATGATGCTACAGTTGGCCGGCAAGGTATGCATGATCAACCAATCGAAAGAGCGAACGATCGGAGGTGAATTAAACACGAACAAGAAATGGTGACAACGATGATGAACCTGTAGGGGGTGTCGCCGCCGAACTTCTTCTGGTCGACGTCGCCGCCGAGCAGCTTGACGTAGCCGCCGCCGCAGTCGAGGTTCTGCTCGTGCTTCACGGAGAACTGCAGCACCAGGGTTTTGTCCTTGTTGCTGAACTCCGGGTACTGCGCCGAGATGGCGTAGAACCTGTAGTCCTCCGAGGTCTGGATGCCTGCACACGGTTACAGAAACAGAGTACTCATCAGCGTACGGCCGGCGAACAGGACAGGAAAGAACAAAACGAAATCCGGCAACACTATTAAAAACAAAAATATTACTATGAGATCGATTATTACCTTTGTCCTGGGCATCTCCGCTCCAGTTGCCGGACGTGTGGTTCCACTCGCCGGCCGTGCCGTCGTCCTTCTTCCACTCGGATTTCACCCACCGCTCTTCCCACCCGTCTGTTAATTTTTCAGGCACAATTCGCGGTTAGAATTCAGGCCCAAAACTCACTGAATACCAAACGGAAGATGCATTTGCCGAGACGGCAACGAACACCTAGTGGATCACACCAGAAGACGGCATTAACGACGGAATCGAAACTTAATTACTTAAACCCCTGAACCCCGGCGACGAAAAGAAAATAGCACGATCGCAACAGATCCACACGTGCGGAACGAAACGGCAGCACGCGGCCGCAATTGTGACGCACAGATCGACCGGATCTGAGCGCGCGCGAGAGAGACGAGACGGGTATAGATCCGGGGGCTCACCGTCGAACTTCTCCTGGAAGAAGACCTCGCCGGCGACGGCCGACACGAGCGCGAGCGCGACCAGGGCGACGGCCGCGGCAGAGGACGACGACGACCTCGCCATCACCAGCCTCGGCTAGACAACAGCCACCACTCTACCGGAAGCTTCTAGACCCTTCGGAGCCAGCCCAGTCCCCGATCCTTCCCAGTCGTCACGCCAGAAACCTCCTGGGCGATCGATGGTAGCGAGCGCGAGACGCGCCTTTAATAACGAGCTGAGTGGTTGGGGTGGCGTTACCCGCACGAGCACGCTCGCTCACTGGCAGAGTGGGCCGGGGACGCTGACTGTGCGCGTGGTTGCGCACGTGGCACCGATGGTGCGCGGGGGCAGCGAATGGGAGCGCGCTGCGTGGAAAAAGCGACGTGTTTCCGGGCGCCCGTGAGGCGAATGGTACGTGGTGACGGGACAGAGATATCGCTGCATGGGCCGGCCGTGATGGAGCGGCGCTGCGGCTGGGTCCCACGCAGGGTTGGACCCGCTTGTCAGATAAGTCTCTAGGTTTGGATGATGCGGCGGAAACGATCAAGGAAGTGCGGTTATGCCATGTGCGTGTGCTACATGGTTTGACTGTGAAGTGATCAAGGATCGTTTACCTTCGATTTGAGGCAGAGTTGGCCTTTTGATAAAGCACGCCGATCCCAACCGGTGGGCACGGTCCATCGCCCATTCTCTCCGGCCAATTGTCGACCAAAGTTTAGTTTTTCCCAAAGGCTATATGATGAGAGGAGGCACAGCTTCTCCCTCTTCTCCGGCGTTTTCCTCCACTCGTCAGCTGTCAGAAAATCGATTGTGCCCACGGGTAACCGTCATCTAGCAGCCCTCCTGGCACACGTTTCCGTAAATTATGAAAAAATGGGGCTTGTACCTTTTCTTTCTTGTTAGTATCAGAGTGAAACGATCATTTTTGTCATCAAACGAGTTTATGTTCTCCCATAAGAGCATTTCTAGCAGATACCGGATAAGGTCCGCAGCCCGGAAAACTCCGGCGGATATAGGGGCCGCGGCCTTTTTTCGGCCCAATCAGATACTGGATAATGCGACGGCCCGGAAAAAATTATCCGGGGTACAGGATAAGCGGCGCGTCGGCCAGTATATAACCGGGCCGGAGGGGTGGATTCGGTACGAAAACCGAACCCCTCCGCCGCACCTAGGCTAGCGCCGCCGCACCTCGTCCCCTACTCCGACGAGCAATCCAAGATCCACCGCGCCTCCTCTCCCTCCACCACCACCGGATCTATGGCCGGCTCCACCATGCGCCCCTCCGACGGCCGAGGCGGAGGCGGAGGAGGCCGCGAGCCGTCGAAAGACGAGGCGGCGAGGAGGGCGGCGGATAAGGCGGCGCAAGCCGCAGCGAACCGCTCGAGGGGTGCCGCCCTGCGCGGCTCGTACAAGCCCCGCCGGTGGATAGGGCTCCGGGCGATTGACTTCGGGGAGGGAAGCTCGTCCGCCGGTGGTGGGGCTCCGCTCGAGGGCAGCCGGAGGAGGAAGAGAGAGGAGTCGGCCGAGGAGGTACTGCCCGACAGCTTCGCCGAGATAGTGCAGCCGGCGTGGAGCCGCGTCCGCAGAGCGGAGGACGAGCTCAGGGACGCGACGGCGGCGTGGGAGGCCGGAGCTCCCGGTGCCATTGCCCGCCTGAGAGCGGCCGTCGACGAGCAGGAGCTCGCGCGCGCTCCTCGTCATCGCCGAGCAGGATGAGCGCGACCAACGCCCGTAGATCGACGCCGCCCCCGCCGCATCACCATCGCCGGGCCGTAGATCTAGGGTTCCTAGTTTCATTTTCGCATCTAGTGTAGTTTAATTTCGCATGTAGTGTAGTTTAATTTCAGTTCTAGTGTAGTTCATATGTAAAATTAACGCGCGAAGACATCCATAGTTGAATCAGATTGAATATCCGGTAACAGTTTCCTGTATCTGTTCTGCCAAACGCGAACTCGTACAGGATAATGATTATCCGGTACGAGTTTTTCCGGTATCTGCTAGAGATGCTCTAAAACTTTAAAAAAAATGCAGCTCATTGGTGTGATATCCGTTTGGAGATCCCCATGTTGTTTTCGTGAGCAAAAGGATCATCAAGAACAGGAGATGGGTGGTCTCATTATTAGGCACCTGCATGTTTTATCATAAGGTGAAGTGCCTTAAAAGTCAAGTTTTTTTTATTTCACAGTTCAAATCCTCTGCATAACAAGCACCCATCAAACTTGTCGTCGCCGATTCTCTAACTTGTTGCGATGACTTTGCCATAGGGTTAAAAATCGATGGTCAGGGACAAGTTTGTTTGTGGCTTTTGTAGCGTTCAATCTAGACTATGGGTTTTCAATTCTCTAACTTTGTCACACCAAGTTAGAGAATCCCCGCGACAAACTTGCATGAGTTTATGCATTATTCTGCAGCTTCTTGAACAACGAATTGAGACTTGTGATTAAATTTCCTCTTGGATTTTTGTGTGACTGTCGCATAGAGAGAACGCACTTATTTTGCCGTCTATTTGTAATGATCCATAAGTAAATAGTACTTTTTTTTTATTTAATTGCAAAGAGTTCAAACTATTTTATCTTCTAACTATTCAACAACAATCACAATAACATTTGGCTAGAGCCACGCGAATTTGATTTCAAGGTTTAGCAACACAAGAATAGCCTATTGATGGGCGTTCACTGTTTTCTTTCGAAACATGATTTCATGTATTCATGTAAGAAGTTGAAACTCAGAACCATCATTCTAGGAGAACACATATAATTTTACCAAAGTTATAATTTTACCAAAGTTTAGTGTCTAGGAAACAAAACAATCCAGCCTAATGGTATACATTAGAGTACGCTGAGCTTCAATTGCCATACTATACCGCTTTGCTGAACATACGAACCAAGTTTGGAAAAATTATAAGAGCATAAAACATATAACAAGTCCCAAACAGTGAAAAACATAGGTGAAGATCATGCAAAAACAAATAATCAAGTAATAGAACGCACCTGGAACTAAACAAACCAAAACATCTGCTACTTAACTATAACAAATCACAACATTATGCCGTGAGAGTGACATTTGTTTCCAAGCTTCGGCTTGATAGTTGTAATTTTAACTCTTCTTGATCAATGAAATAGGCAACAATTTGACTTGTTTAAAAAAAAACATAACAAAACTAACGTGAATGCTACGGGCAGACATGAACTACGAAAGTATAGAACAATGAAATCGAGAATGGCAAGCAAAACTCAACGCAGAACACATGACAGCAAGAACCCAAGAACTATACCAGTGGACGAAACATATGTAAATCTAAGTTTTTAACATCTATTACATCACGACAGACAGCAAAACAGTCTCAGGACCTCAATACCAAACCACGACAGATAGATCATTCCGACATTAAAGATGACTAATAAAAACAATAATAAAGCAGCTCTCCTAAACAGCAAGAGCAAGTAGTAGCAGCAAAACACGACCTCCAAAAAGAGCCTAGAGCTTGTCCTCGAAATCAGACAGGGGAGTCATCTGTTCCTTGAGCCCTTCCTCTTGCGGATCTCCTTGACGAGGGTAGCAGACTGCGTCTCGGGGTCCAGAGGATCAGAGTTCATGACGTCCCAGTGGTCAAACACGCACTGCGGGAAAGCCTGGCCAGATGTGGCGGCCCTGAGGGTGGCCGAGAAACCGAAGGACTCGATGACGGGGAGGTAAGCCTTGATGTTGTAGAGTGGGGTACCTGGCCTCTGCATCTCCTCAAACACGTGCCCTCTCTTCTGGTTCAGGACGCCATAGATGCCACCAAGTGCACCCTCCGGGGCCTGGATCTCAACCAGGTAGACAGGCTCCAGCAGCCTTGGCTTGGCAGTGAGCTGGGAAGCAAAGATGACCCTCCTGGCCGTTGGGATGACCTGGCCACCACCCCTGTGAATAGCGTCAGTGTGGAGGACAACATCACAGACCTCGAAGCAGATACCACGCATGTTCTCGTCAGCCAGTGCACCTTCCTTGGACGCCCACTGGAACCCAGCCACAACAGAGTCCTTGATTTCATTCAGGTACTGCACTCCCTTACACATATCAACCACCATGTTGGGGCCAGTGGTCTCAGGTCCAAAGCACCAGATCTTCTTGGCGAGATCCTTGTCCCAACCAAACTCCTCAGACAGGATCTTGGAGCGCACCTTGGGGTCGTCACGTGGGCCAATGCGTCCCTCATCAATGGCCTCGGGCAATCCCTCCTCCAGCGGGCGAGCCTCCATGTAGAGACGGTTGTGCTTGTTTGGGGACTTGCTCATAACAGTACGGCATGACTTGTCCAGAACAGTCTCGCGGAAAGAGACGACAGGAGGGGAAACAATGATTTCAGCACCACCCATGAAGTCATCCTGCAGATCCTTCAGGCAAATTTCAAGGTGAAGCTCACCAGCTCCAGCAATGATATGCTCACCAGACTCCTCAATGGAACAGAGGACCATAGGATCAGACTTGGCCAACCGCTTCAAACCTTCAACCAGCTTAGGAAGATCAGAGGCCACCTTGCACTGAACAGCAACACGCACAACAGGGGACACAGAGAACTTCATTGCTCTGATTGGGCAGGCATCAACTTCCTTCTCACCTGTCAGGGTTGCATTCTTCGTGATGAACTGATCCAAACCAACCAAAGCAAACAGTGTTTCCACAAGGAACATCCTCAACGGACTCCTGCTTCTTTCCCATCCAGATAACAGTACGCTGGACACTCTTGGTATACAGATCTTTCTTCTGGCCAGGAACAAAGTTGGGACCCATGATACGGACCTTCATCCCAGTTGCAACCCTCCCAGCAAATACACGACCAAAGGCAAAGAATCTGCCCTTGTCAGATGCTGGAATCATCTTGGAAACGTACAGCATAAGAGGACCGTCAGGGTCACAGTTTCTGATAGCATTTGCATATATATCATCAAGGGGGCCCTCGTACAAGTTCTCAACACGATACCTCTGAGCCTTCGAGGGAGAGGGCAGGTGGTACACCATCATCTCAAGTAGAGCACGACTGGCAGGCAACCAAGCTTGCATGACACGCTTCATGAGAGCCTTGCCCATCAGGTCCTTCTCATCATTCTTCATGGTCACACCAAGCTTCTTCAACATAGGCCACAACTTATCCTTCTGATCATTCATGCAGATTTCAATGATTTGCTTGATTGGCTCATAGCAGAACTGAACAAAACCTCTCTTACAGGTACCTGAGCCAGTGTTCTTGGAGGTCCATTTCTTTGTGGCTGGGTCAAAGAAGTTCTCACCCCACAGCCTCTCCATCATCTTTGATTCATCAACTCCAAACTTGGATGCATACATCTTAGCAAAGTTTGTAAGGGTAAAAGCCCACCCATGCAAACCAGCAGAGAATGCAACAGTCCCCTTCTCTGGGTACACTTGGACATCACCAAGAAGCGCATCTTCATATGTTGCCATGATCACATTGGCGTTCTCAATGACACGGGAGAAAGTCTGATAGGCTTCCTCACCGTCAACCTGAAGCTCAAGGAAACACCTGTCCATCTTGTTGACGGTAAGGACAGGTCTAATCCTCTCACCAAGAGCCTGGCGCAGAACAGTTTCAGTCTGGACACAGACACCCTCAATACAGTCAACCACCACCAAAGCACCATCAGTGATACGAAGAGCAGCTGTGACTTCAGAAGAAAAGTCAACGTGGCCAGGTGAATCAATGAGGTTGATCAGGTAGTCATTGCCGTCCCTGTCACCCTTGTAACTGGCAAGGGATTCATCACTCATCTCATAGTAGAGAGAGATACCCGTGGATTTGATAGTGATACCACGTTCTGCCTCATCTGCACGGGTATCAGTCATGCGAACATCACCAGCAACTTCCTGGGCAATAATCCCAGCAGCTGCCACGAGGGAATCTGTAAGGGTAGACTTGCCTGTAATCATGCAAGTAATATGTAAGAAGGGTGCACAATTTAAGTATTCACAAAAAAGTGGCATGTTTAGGACAGTATGACACAAGTTATATGAATAGAGAAATTGAACAAATTAACATTCAAGACGGAAGTAGGACATAACAGTACAATACACTGAAACAATAATCAGATGAAAATAAGATAATTCAGACATTTAGTAACATGGCTAAGTGTAATTAATTTTAAGAGTGCAAAATTGATAACTTAAAAGTTGAAATAAATACAGGCATTTACACAAGTGCAAGTCACGAAGCTGGGTAGAGTTTGAGACGTGGGCAAGTTAATGGTTACATTGAAGGATATTAAAGCAGTAGAACTATCATATAATGAGCAGTACTAGTAAACTACAGGTCACACAATAAGATGAACTTGTATTTTCAGGGATGAAATTAATGATGACAAAACAATGATCAAGAGCTAATTAAACTAAACAAATATGAAGAGAAAAAGGCTAAAAACACAAATCAACAAGATTCAACAGCATAAACTCATAGTTGGATACCACTGTTAACTTTTCAGGCACATACCATGGTCGACATGAGCAATAACAGACATGTTTCTGATATTGTTCTTTTTGTCCATAATGTTGCGGAGCTCCTCCGCTGTAAACTTCACCATCTTGACTGCTTTTGAATGTCACTCTGGGAATATAAGTTCCTGCTGAAAGAATAGCAATCTATTAGAACCGAGCAAGAATCAGGTTTGAATAAGTAAACGTGAAAACTGTTGGACACCCACATGTTTTGAAAACTATACCATTTCTTTACCATCACTTCGACCACACTCGATAAAACTAATACGTAAGAATTAATGAGACAATGTTCAGAAACTCAATTGTCGAAAGTTCACAGAGAAGACAGCAAACAAATATTCAGGGCACTTAGCACAACTGTTTGAAAAAAACTAATTAGCAATGTTCAGAAAACTTGATCGTCCAAAGTGCACCAAAAAGACAACAACATAGCAAACGCTGGCGCTCCACCACTGAAGGGGATGCACAGCTATAAAGCACGAACAGGTAATGGGTTTAACTAACTAAACCCGTAAAACTTACAAAACAACAGATCGTCTATCATATCTTAAAGCTATAACTGCTTAAACCAACTAAAAGTGATGTTCACATGAATAAGCATGCATTTGCTGACGACTAACTGACCAGTAAAGACATGGAATTAATATTTCACTATCACAACCAAGAGGCTATAATCAGGAACAAAAGCTGATGTCATTCAAATTACATAAGGTAGCTCATGATTAAACAGGTAAGCAAGCATATGCAACGATTCCCCTTTTTCTCACATGAAATTTAATTAAACAATCAGTGATATCTATCTCCATCTTCTCCACTTGAACTGCGAGAACAGGGAACAAAATCGACCAGTCAGGCTAGCAAGCAAGCTCTACTATCCTACAGCTAATCTACCGAGCCCCGTGATGGTGCAGCAAAATCGACAAAAGTACACCAACAGAACACCGAAACGACAGATCCACGCAAACCACAACGGAATAACGTGAAAGCGAGCATGTGCTGTCCCCCTAGCAAGCACAACTGGAAATCGGTAGACGACTGCGGGAGGAAAACGACGAGCATCTACCGAGCAGGATTAACGAAACAGTAGATCTGCTACGTTTAAGAACTTAGAAAACACGTACACCCCTACCGACGGATCCAGGAAACTGGAGCGCATCAGCGAGACTAGCCCAGCGAAATCGACTAGTAACCAATCCAGGAAAGCTCGAGCGCATCCAGCGAGACTAGAATCAGTGAAATCGATCGGCTAGGACGGCCGGACGCAACGACGAAGCAACCGGGGAGGCGCGAGAGAAGGAACGGGGGTCTCACCTTGGCTTTCGCCTCCCGAGCGGAGAGACGAGGAAGGGCGGCGGCGGGTTTAGGGGACTGGGGAGGAAGGAAGGATGGGAGAAGACCTAGGCTGTGTCTGCCGATATATACGCTGCTGCTAACGCGCTGGCCACGAATGCGCTATCATCTCTTCTTTTTTTAGGGAGCGCCTCGGTCTCGGCCGCCTGAGAGCATCTCCACTCGTGGCGCCTAAACGGTCGTCCGAACGCTTTCCGGACAGGCCGTTTGGGCGCCGTCCGAACTACTTGGCTCATTTGGGCACTCTCGCTCCCCACTCGCGGCGTCCAAATCGCGTCGAATGAAAGGCTCCGATCGGCGGCCGTTTGGACAGCGGGATCTCTCGCATCGCCGGCGAATTCAGACGACGGGTGGTTTAGATCCAGGCCACAAGAAGGGAGATCACGTTGGGGTCGAAGCCTCCGTGATGCTGGCTGCCGCCGTACTCGGGGAAGAACCTGGTGCGAGGCGTGGCGGTGGCGCTGTCGGCGAAGAAGGAGGAATTCGACGGCGAGCCACCAACCTTGCATCGTAGAGTGACGCTGCTCTCTGGGCTCCCTCCCAAGGTGAATGCTTGGTTGCGGCGACGGTCTTGTTCATGGCGGCGATCTTCCTTGCCATCAATGACGCCGCCGTGCCGAGCCTTTTCCTCTCATTCTCCTTCACGCGGCGCCCGGCACGGCTCTGCGTGTCCAATCGGCGCCGGAGTAAGTCGAGGTCCCAATCCTCCTGTCTCATCTCCTCCGGCTTCTCCTGGGCGGGGGGGGGGGGGGGGGGGGGCTTGCGCTTGACGCCCAGCGTCTTCCCCGCCGCCTTCGTCTCCTTCGCTGCCTTCCCCTTGGATGCCGGCGGCGCCATGGAGCCGGCGCGGCGCGAGGGCTTTTCTTTTGGCGGGAGAGATGGCGGGGAAATGTGGTTTTCATGCGGACGAATTGGGGGAAGCCGGCACTTTTGCGATCTTGTCTCACTGCCAGGCGTGGCCCGCGTCGGAGGCCGACGTGGCGTTCGCGTTTCCTTCCGTCCGGGGCCGCCCCAAGCCTCCCCAAGTTGAGGGAGTGGGCTGGGTGTGCCGGACACAAAACTGGGCCGCGCCGGACCGAATTCGCGTTTGGGCGCCGTGATGGGGGCGATTTTGTGTCCGCACGCCCCCAAAGGCGTTTGGGCGGCCGTTTGGGCGCCCCGACTGGAGATGCTCTGCAGAGCAATGAGAATTCAGACTTTCAGAGCATCTCCGAATATTCTGTACCTATCGGGAAAACGTTTTCCAGTGTCTAAGTTCATGATGATTTTGAGCAATATAACTAATAAAACGGCAATATTAAATTTAACATCATACCCAAATATTTAAATCCGAATAATTAAAATAATAAGGAATGATCCGGAATGTAAAGAATGGTACAAATCACACATGAATACAAATAATATCAAATGAATAAAATGAAGTCTACTTTCATTCAACTGACACAGATGGTCAATAAGATCATCACAGAGCTAAATGTGTGTGGTCTGTCCTCAATATGCCGGTAGGTTCAAGAAATGCTTTGATCTCAATCACCATTGAGACTTCACACTGAGTCTCAATGTTGTCATAAAGAAACTCCAAGATTAAACCTCTCTCATCATGAATGATCAATTGTTAAAATTACACAAGCTGTCATGATATTATCTGAGAGGGGTTTTTATCCCAAAATGAGCAGGATCTCGAACAATTGCAAACCATGTCTTAACACACCAAATTCTTTTCAGTATCCTTTCGGCATTAATACGTCTCAAACGTATCTATAATTTTTGATGTTCCAATGTATGTTTTATACAAAGCTACATGTTTTTACATACACTTCATATCTTTTTATGCATTTTGGACTAACCTATTAACAAGATACCACAGTGCGAGTTCTGTTTTCTGCTGTCTTTTATATTCAGAAAAGTTAAGAAATATTCTTGAATTTGGACGAAATCAACGTGTGAGTTTTAACACCGACACGAAGACGAAGTCCGAAGGACGATCGAAGAGGCGACCCCGGGGGCCCAGAACGCCACCTCGGCGCGGCAGAAGGTGGGCCACGCCGGGGAGTCGTCTGGCCTCCCTCGGGTGGCCCCTCGCGCCGCTCTTTCGCTATATATTACACCTCCTCTCGAAAACCCTAAGGACCCGAGCAGAAATTCACGAAAAGTTATGTCGCCACCGTCGTCGCCAACCCTAGTTCGGAGGGTTCTGAAACTCTTCCTGACACCCTGCCGGAGGAGAAGATCATCGCCGGAGGCTCTATATCACCATGTCCGCCTCCGGACAGATGCGTGAGTATTTCATTCTTGGACTAGGTCCATAGCAGTAGCTAAATGGTTGCTCTCGATTTTGTGCTATCATTTTTAGATCTTGTGAGCTGCCTAACATGATCAAGATCATCTTTATGTAATGCTACATGTTGTGTTGCTGGATCCGATGAATTGTGAAGTTATGATTAAGTTGTTCATCTATTTATCTACTGTTTTTATTATGTTCTTGCATGCTCTCCGATGCTAGTAGATGATTTGGCCAATATATGCTAGTATCTACAAGAGGGAGTATTTATGCTAGATAGTGGTTCATGCCTCCAGTAATCTGGGCTCGAATGACAGAAAACGACTAAAGTTGGGATGTGTGTTGCCATTAGGAGAAAAATAACTTTGCTATGTCTATATGCATTGCTTATATGTCATTTGCATTGTTTACGTTACACACTTTGCTTAATGCAATTATCCGTTGCTTGCAAATTAATACTCGCGAGAGACACGGATGTTATCTCGGGAGTGGATTATTAGTCATAGATGCAGCTAGTAAGCGGTCTATGTAATATGTTGTAATGCCCAATAAATACTACACTGAACATTGTCTTATCATAATATGCATTGTCATGATGTTTGCCATTTGTCAATTGCCAGCTGTAATTTGTTTACCCAACATGCTTGTTATCTTTTATGAAGAGACACCTCTAGTGAACTATGGACCCGGTCCATTCTTTTACACTGATAAAAACAACCGTTTCCACCCACTCTACAATCACTTGCTCGCTATTTCTTTTTGCATTTATTTATTCTCCACACCATACGTTTAAATCCTTTGTATTCAGCAAGCATGTACCGCGTACGGGAGGGCGGTAGAGACGAGGGCTCGGAGTTGGGTGGCGACGGAGACAAGCTCGCCGAGCCACAACTAACCCGTTAGAGCAGGCTGCTGCCCCCTGGTCTCTGGCGGTGAGACGAGCTCGCCGAATAGACCGACAAATCCACCATAGCGTACACGCTACACGCGCAACGGCACAGCCGGCCATCGAGGAGCCCTCTCGTCTCGCAGCCATTCTAATCCCCACCCAGATGCGTAGCTACTAGTCTGCTCCAGTCCCGATGACGTAGCTACTAGTCTTCTCCAGCCCTCTCGTCTCGCAGCCAGCCTAATCCCCACCCAGATGCGTAACTACTAGTCTACAGCGCACATGACTTAGCTGCGCCGCCGCCGGCCGCCGCGCCACATCTCCAACCACGGCCGCCTGCAGCGGCGCACAGCTGTGAAGCCGGCGGCCGCTGCCCCCGCGCCCCCCTACAGCGGTACAGGCACCTGCTTGAGCTGCTTGAGGTAGAAGACAGCCCGCCGGGTGGGCCCCACCTGTCAGGTGTATAATTTGCAATTTGGCACTCCTAATATTAGTCCAGGGGGTTTTTCTGAAAAATGACAGTCCAAAACGGGATGACGTGGCCCGTTATGACCAAAGTGCACCCACTTTTTAGTTGTGTGACAAAAAAATTCAGTTCTCCAGTTGTGTGAATTAAGTGCACATACGACGAGTTGTGTGACCGCCGGTGCAATTAACTCTAACCTAGGCACATTTTTTGTTGCAACCCCTTCCAAATCAATGGAAATAGCAAGCCATTCGAGGCCTCCCACTCCAGGCAGCAGGCTCCTCACCATGCATGTCTTAGGGCATCTCCAGTCGTTGTGCCGCCCCAGGGCCCAAAACGGCGCTATTTTGGGCCGCGGCGGCGCGAAACGGCGCTAATCTGGATCCTGTGGGGCGCGTTTTCCAGCCGCGAACCCAACCCAAGTTTCGGCCCAAAAATTCAAAAACGCCGGAACAAATAGACTAATTTCTTAAAGGCGATTTTCATTCTTATTTGCGGAAAAATCGCCGATTACATAGCAGAATTTGAAACTAACAACGTAAAAAAACATTTTATTCGGCGATCTACAGGCAAGTTGATGCCCAGGCTGGCTTGGATCGCCTTGCTGTAGTCGCCGTCGTCGTCGTCGTCGAAGCCGTCTCGGGAGGCTTGCTCGGGCCTTCGCCATCGCCGTGCTGGAATTATGCTCAACAGCAGGGCCTGCCTGAAGCCGGCGTCCTCGTCGCTGTCGCTCGGGTCGAGCACGAAGTAGGGGATCTCCGGCGCCACCGGACGAGGAGGAATGCGGTGGCGGCGGCCCGCATTGGCGTGCTGGCGCTCTCCGCCCGCCTGCGCTCCAGCTCGGCGAGTGCTTGGCGATGCGTTCCACCTCGGCCTCCGTGAACTGGCGGAGGCTCCAGTCGCGGCGAATTCCTCCGTCGCCGCTGGATTGTGTTGAAGAAGGCCTCCTCCGCCTCCTTCAGGCCGGGCCACTCCACCTCCTGCTCCGGCTTCCTGCTTGGGCTCCTTCTTGGCCTTGACGAGGCGTGTAAGAAGGAGCGAGGAGAGAAGCCGCGCGGCGCATAGGACGTGGCGGCCGGAGTTGAGAGTGGGGGTCACACAGAGGGGGCGCGGCGCGGCCGGAGGAAGACGAAGTGGCGGAGGAGGAGGACCGTCTCCCATCTGCCGCGGCGTCATGACGCGATCCTCGGCGGCATGGTCAGCCGGGGCTCGTTGCCGGCGGCGATGTAGTCCAGACCCACTGGAGGCGGCGGTGTGGGCCCCCCCACCGCTTCCGTCCCTTGGATTGTGGCGGCCCTCCACCTGTCGTTGTTGCCGCGGTCGGCGATGTCCTGGTCGTGCCGCGCTGGAATAGGCCTGCCAGAAGGCGTCGTTGTCCTCCGCCCTCCACGCGGGTCCGTGATACGTCTCCAACGTATCCATAATTTCTGCTGTTCCATGCTTATATTATACCATTTGCTACATGTTTTATATACACTTCATCACTTTTATGCATTTTCTGGGACTAACCTATTAACAAGATGCCACAGTGCCAGTTCCCTGTTTTCTGCTGTTTTTGGTTTCAGAAAGTTACTTCTGGAAATATTCTCGGAATTGCACGAAACAAAAGGCCAAGTCCCTATTTTTCCAGCACGTACACGGAGTCCGAAGGAGAGACGAAGAAGCCACGAGGTGGCCAAACCCCGGCGGCGCGGCCCACCGCGCGCCAGCCTGTGGTTTGGGCCCCTCGGGGGTCCGCCGACATCGCCCCTTCGCCTATTTATTCCCCGAGACGTGAAAACCCTAAAACACCGAGCCTTTCATCCAGAACATATTCGCTGCCGCCGCGTCGTCAACCCTAACTCGGGGGGTTCTGAAGCTCTTCCCGGCACCCTGCCGGAGAGGGGAATCATCACCGAGGGCTCTACATCGCCATGCCCGCCTCCGGAGTGATGCGTGAGTAGTTCATCCTTGGACTATGGGTCCATAGCAGTAGCTAGATGGTTGTCTTCTCCACTTGTGCCATCATGTTTAGATCTTGTGAGCTGCCTATCATGATCAAGATCATCTTATTGTAATGCTACATGTTGTGTTTGCTGGGATCTGACTTATATTGATACCTATGTGGAGCTGAATATTATATTATCATGTCTATGTCATTTGTGATCTTGCATGCTCTCCGTTACTTGTTGAAGCCTTGGCCAAGTGAATACTTGTACTCCAAGAGGGGGTATTTATGCATGATAGTTGGGTTCAACCTCTATTTAACCTGGGATAGTGACAGCAAGTTCTAAGGTTGTAGATGTGTTGTTGCCACTAGGGGTAAAACAGCAATGCTTTATTCAAGGATGAATGTATTGTTTACATTACGCACATTACTTAATGCAATTGTCTGTTGCTTGCAACTTAATACTGGAAGGGGTACGGATGTTAACCGGAAAGTGGACTATTTAGGCATAGATGCATGCTGGATAGCGGTCTATGTACTTTGTCGTAATGCCCAAATGAATCTCATAGTAGACACCACAGCTCACACATGCATGTTATATGCACTTATCAATTGTCAATTGCCCAGCTGTAATTTGTTTACCCAGCATGTTAGTTATCTTATTGGAGAGACACCAGTGAACTGTGGACCCCGGTCCATTCTTTTACATCTGAAATACAATCTACTGCAATCATTGTTCTCTACTGTTTTATGCAAACAAACATCATCTTCCATTCGATACGTTTAACCCTTTGTTTTCAGCAAGCCGGTGAGATTGACAACCTCACTGTTAAGTTGGGGCAAAGTAATTTGATTGTGTTGTGCAGGTTCCACGTTGGCACCGGAATCCCTGGTGTTGCGCCGCACTACACTCCTTCACCAACACCTTCGAAGCAAACCTCGTTTTCCTACTGGTTCGATTAAACCTTGGTTTCATACTGAGGGAAAACTTGCACTCTCATCATACCTTCCTCTTGGGGTTCCCAACTGACGTGTGACGTACAAGCATTGTTTCTGGCACTGTGCGGAGATATTCCCTCGTCAACTTAGCCAGCAACACGTTTTCTGGCGCCGTTGCCGGGAAAACCGAATTGCTTCTGCAAGGGGAGTCTCTCACACCCAATCTCTTTACTTTGTTATTTGTCTTGCTTAGTTTATTTTTATTTAGTCTTGTTTGCTCTCTTTATCAAAAACACAAAAAAATTAGTTACTTGTTTAATTCAGTTTGATTTTGTTTTTCAAAATGAGTACTCCTGAGAACACTAAGTTGTGTGACTTCACTAGCACAAACAACAATGATTTCATATGCACTCCTATTGCTCCACCTGCTTCTAAGCAGAATTTTATGAAATTAAACCTGCTCTATTAAATCTTGTTATGAAAGAGCAATTTTCTGGTGTTAGTACTGATGATGCTGCTGCCCATCTTAATAACTTTGTTGAACTTTGTGAAATGCAAAAGTATAAGGATATGGATGGGGATATTATAAAACTGAAACTTTTTCCTTTCTCCTTGAGAGGAAGAGCTAAAGAATGGTTGCTTTCTTTGCCTAGAAATAGTATTAGATTCTTGGACAAAATGCAAAGATGCTTTCATAGGGAAATATTATCCTCCTGCTAAGATTATATCCTTGAGAAGTAGCATTATGAATTTTAAACAACTTGATAATGAACATGTTGCTCAAGCTTGGGAAAGAATGAAATCTTTGGTGAAGAATTGTCCCACTCATGGACTGACTACTTGGATGATCATCCAAACCTTTTATGCAGGATTAAATTTTTCCTCAAGGAACTTATTGGATTCAGCCTCTGGAGGAACCTTTATGTCCATCACTTTAGGTGCAGCAACAAAGCTACTTGATGATATGATGATCAACTATTCCGAATGGCACACCGAAAGAGCTCCTCAAGGTAAGAAGGTAAATTCTGTTGAAGAAACCTCCTCTTTGAGTGATAAGATTGATGCTATTATGTCTATGCTTGTGAATGGTAGATCTCATGTTGATCCTAATAATGTTCCTTTAGCTTCATTGGTTGCTCAAGAAGAGCATGTTGATGTAAACTTCATTAAAAACAACAACTTCAACAACAATGCTTATAGGAATAATTTTGGTAGCAACAATATAAGCCTTATCCTTCAAATGGTTATGGCAATTCTTATGGTAATTCCTACAGCAACAATAGAAGTGTGTCCTCTGATCTTGAAGCTATGCTTAAAGAATTTATTAGCACACAAAAAGCTTTCAATAAAACTGTTGAGGAAAAGTTTGAAAAAATTGATGATCTTGCTTCTAAAGTTGATAGTCTTGCTCATGATGTTGAAATTCTAAAACTGAAAGTTATGCCTAATGAAGTTAAAGATACTAAGTCATTTGCTACAGCAAATGCCATCCAAGTTCGAATTGATAATAATATTAGGATGTTGGCTGAATTGCATGCTAGGTGGGAAAAAGAGGAAGAACTTGAAAAAGAGAATAGTAGTTAGAGTTTGTACTATCACCACCACTAGTAATGCTAATGTTTACATGCTAGTAAGCCTCCTACTATTGATGGTAATGTTATTGGTGTTGGTAATGTCTCTACTACTTCTGCAAAGCGTTTGAAATTGCCTAAAACTGCTGAAACTTTTTCTGATAAAAGTGCTGAAATTTTTCAAACTATTGGAGACAATGGTTCCACCACCATTGACAATAATGATTTTGATTTTGATGATTGTAACATCTCTGAAGTTATTATGTTCTTGCAAAAATTAGCTAGAAGTCCCAATGCTAGCACTATTAATTTGGCTTTTACAAAGCATATTACAAATGCTCTTTTGCAAGCTAGGGAGGAGAAGTTGAAACTTAAATTCTATTCCTAGGAAATTAGAAGATGGTTGGGAACCCATCATTAAGGTAAAGGTGAATGATTTTGATTGCAATGCCTTGTGTGATCTTGGTGCAAGTATTTCGTTTTGCCCAAGAAGCTTTATGATATTCTTGATTTGCCACCTTTGGAACATTGTTATTTGGATGTTTTTCTCGCTGATAATGCTATGAAGAAACCTTTGGGGCGAGTTAATGATGTTTTTATTACAGTAAACAATAACCTTGTCCCGTTGATTTTTTTGTTATGGATATTGAATGCAATGCATCTTGTCCTATTGTTTTGGGAAGACCTTTTCTTCGAACTGTTGGTGCCATCATTGATATGAAAGAAGGTAATATAAGGTACCAATTTCCTCTCAAGAAAGGTATGGAACACTTCCCTAGGAAGAGAATGAAGTTACCTTTTGACTCTATTGTTAGAGCAAGTTATGATGTTGATGCTTCTTCTCTTGACAACACTTGATTTTCACTTTCTGCGCCTAGCTGAAAGGCGTTAAAGAAAAGCGCTTATGGGAGACAACCCATCGTTTTTATTTGCTGTTATTTTTGTTTTCTTTGAGTCAAGGAGTTTTGTTACTTCTGTAGCAACTCCTTTGTATCTTTATTTTATCGCAATGTTGTGCCAAGTAAAGTTCTATATTGAAAGTTGATGCAAGATTTGGATTTCTGCGCAGTGACAGATTTTTAGCTGTCACGGATTTGAGCTTATCTCCCTGTAGAAAATTCAAAAAATTCTGAGAAAAATCACGCATATTCCAGATATGTACGCAACTTTCATTATTTTAGGCCAGATCCATCTGAGCAACTTAAGTGCCTCGAAAAAATTCGTCATTCCAGACTGTTCTGTTTTTGACAGATTCTGCCTTTTGTTTTGCATTCGCTCTTTTACTGTGTTTGTGTGGATTTCTTTGCTCCACAAAGCATTGGTGGCTGTAGCTAATGTCCAGAAGCTTTGGGATTGATTGTATCATTACAGAATATGAGAATTTTTGATTATGCACTAACCCTCTAATGAGAACTGTCTTGAGTTTGGTGTGAAGGAAGTTTTCAAGGATCAAGCGAGAAGGGTGATATTATGTGATCAAGAAGAGTGAAAAGCCTAAGCTTGGGGATGCCCCCGTGGTTCATCCCAACCATATTCAGAGAGACTCAAGCGTCTAAGCTTGGGGATGCCCAAGGCATCCCCTTCTTCATCAACAAACTTATCAGGTCATCTCTAGTGAAACTATATTTTAATTCTTTCACATCTTATGCGCTTTACTTGGAGCGTCTGTGTGTTTTTATTTTTGTTTTGTTTGAATAAATTCGGATCCTAGCAATCCTTGTGTGGGAGAGAGACACGCTCCGCTTTTTCATGTGAATACTCATGTTCTTCACTTATATTTGTTGAGTATTCTTAACTAGCTACTGCAGTGCTTTTAGCTCCTGTTTTTCATGCATCTCTTCGAGCTGTTAGCACTTGTTTATAAATACTCTCTTGCTGCATTATATTATCATTTGGAGAGTTTATGTTTAAATAAATTGATTGGTGTTTGTTTGGAAGAAAGAAAATGCTACATGTAGTAGTTGGTATTGGAAAAGACATATGCATTCTTGTAGATCATTGTCTTGTTTCGATTTGCTTTGCAATTGTTTTGAGCTCTCAAGTAGATCATGTTTAAGCTCTTGCATCATGTAGTTAAAGCCTAGTAGTGGAGAACTACCGTAGAGCTTGTTGAGACTTGGGATGCATATTTGTTCTCTCTAAGGTCTAGATATTTTCTGGTAAAATGTTTGAGCAACAAGGAAGACAGTGTAGAGTCTTATAATACTTGCAATATGTTTTTATGTGATTCTTGCTGTACCGGTTTATACTTGTGTTTGCTTCAAACAACCTTGCTAGCCTAAACTCTGTACTGAGAGGGAATGCTTCTCGTGCATCCAAAACTTGAGCCAAAACCCATGCCATTTGTGTCCACCATACCTACCTACTATGTGGTATTTCCTGCCATTCCAAGTAAATATTTCATGTGCTACCTTTAAACTATTCAAAACTTTATTACTCCTTATTTGTGTCAATGTTTTATAGCTCATGAGGAAGTATGTGGTGTTTTATCTTTCAATCTTGTCATTTACTTCTGACAGACTTTCACACTGGACTAGTGGCATATACATCCGCTTATCCAATAATTTGCAAAAAGAGCTGGCAACGGGGTGCCCAGCCCCAATTAATTACAACTTTCATTAATAATTCTCTTCACATGTTTTGCCCTGATTTATCAGTAAGCAACTTAATTTGCAAATAGACACTCCTCCATGGTATGTGAATGTTGGAAGGCACCCGAGGATTCGGTTAGCCATGGCTTGTGTAAGCAAAAGGTTGGGAGGAGTGTCATCTATAAAGAAACTAAAATACATGTGTAAACAAAAGAGAAGAGGGATGATCTACCTTGCTGGTAGAGATAACGTCCTTCATGGGAGCCGCTCTTGAAAGTCTGGTTGACAAGGGGGTTAGAGTGCCCACTACCATTCGTTGACAACAACAAACACCTCTCAAATACTTATTTTGTGCTCTCTATATGCTTTCGAAAACTTAAAAAGCTCTAGCACATGATTTAATCCCTGCTTCCCTCTGCGAAGGGCCTATCTTTTACTTTATGTTGAGTCAGTTTACCTACTCCTTTCTATCTTAGAAGCAAACACTTGTGTCAACTTTGTGTGCATTGATTCTTACATATTTACTTATTGCACTTGTTATATTGCTTTATGTTGACAACTATCCATGAGATATACATGTTACAAGTTGAAAGCAATGCTGAAACTTAATCATCCTTTGTGTTGCTTCAATGCCTTTTACTTTGAATCTATTGCTTTATGAGTTACCTCTTATGCAAAACTTTTTGATGCTTGTCTTGAAAGTACTATTCATGAAAAGTTTTTGCTTATATGATTCATTGTTTACTCTTTATCTATTTGTTAGCAAACTATAGATCATTGCTTTGAGTCACTTCATTCATGACATGAGCCTTGCAATATATTGATCAAGATTGTGTGAAAGCATGTCTCCTCAGAAATTATTTGTTGTTATCGTTTTACCTACTCGAGGACGAGTAGAACTAAGCTTGGGGATGCTTGATACGTCTCCAACGTATCCATAATTTCTGCTGTTCCATGCTTATTATACCATTTGCTACATGTTTTATATACACTTCATATCACTTTTATGCATTTTCTGGGACTAACCTATTAACAAGATGCCACAGTGCCAGTTCCCTGTTTTCTGCTGTTTTTGGTTTCAGAAAGTTACTTCTGGAAATATTCTCGGAATTGCACGAAACAAAAGGCCAAGTCCCTATTTTTCCAGCACGTACACGGAGTCCGAAGGAGAGACGAAGAGCCACGAGGTGGCCAAACCACCTGGCGGCGCGGGCCCACCGCGCGCGCCTGTGGTTTGGGCCCCTCGGGGGTCCGCCGACATCGCCCCTTCGCCTATTTATTCCCCGAGACGTGAAAACCCTAAAACACCGAGCCTTTCATCCAGAACATATTCGCTGCCGCCGCCGTCGTCAACCCTAACTCGGGGGGTTCTGAAGCTCTTCCCGGCACCCTGCCGGAGAGGGGAATCATCACCGGAGGGCTCTACATCGCCATGCCCGCCTCCGGAGTGATGCGTGAGTAGTTCATCCTTGGACTATGGGTCCATAGCAGTAGCTAGATGGTTGTCTTCTCCACTTGTGCCATCATGTTTAGATCTTGTGAGCTGCCTATCATGATCAAGATCATCTTATTGTAATGCTACATGTTGTGTTTGCTGGGATCTGACTTATATTGATACCTATGTGGAGCTGAATATTATATTATCATGTCTATGTCATTTGTGATCTTGCATGCTCTCCGTTACTTGTTGAAGCCTTGGCCAAGTGAATACTTGTAACTCCAAGAGGGGGTATTTATGCATGATAGTTGGGTTCAACCTCTATTTAACCTGGGATAGTGACAGCAAGTTCTAAGGTTGTAGATGTGTTGTTGCCACTAGGGGTAAAACAGCAATGCTTTATTCAAGGATGAATGTATTGTTTACATTACGCACATTACTTAATGCAATTGTCTGTTGCTTGCAACTTAATACTGGAAGGGGTACGGATGTTAACCGGAAAGTGGACTATTTAGGCATAGATGCATGCTGGATAGCGGTCTATGTACTTTGTCGTAATGCCCAAATGAATCTCATAGTAGACACCACAGCTCACACATGCATGTTATATGCACTTATCAATTGTCAATTGCCCAGCTGTAATTTGTTTACCCAGCATGTTAGTTATCTTATTGGAGAGACACCACTAGTGAACTGTGGACCCCGGTCCATTCTTTTACATCTGAAATACAATCTACTGCAATCATTGTTCTCTACTGTTTTATGCAAACAAACATCATTTCCATTCGATACGTTTAACCCTTTGTTTTCAGCAAGCCGGTGAGATTGACAACCTCACTGTTAAGTTGGGGCAAAGTAATTTGATTGTGTTGTGCAGGTTCCACGTTGGCACCGGAATCCCTGGTGTTGCGCCGCACTACACTCCTTCACCAACACCTTCGAAGCAAACCTCGTTTTCCTACTGGTTCGATTAAACCTTGGTTTCATACTGAGGGAAAACTTGCTGCTGCACTCATCATACCTTCCTCTTGGGGTTCCCAACTGACGTGTGACGTACAAGCATTGTTTCTGGTGCTGTTGCCGGGGAGATATTCCCTCGTCAACTAGCG